>CANYBF010722090.1:0-25509 GCA_948192965.1 Dalechampia spathulata
GACTCCTTGTGACTCTTTCGAGTCCGTATCATTCCCTAAGGGAACCCCTTAGGAAGACTGCCTTTCGCTCCAAGTGCGGTCCCCGGTCCGTGACTTTCGCAAGCCTCGCTCTGGGCACCGGCAGAAACCGGCGCTCACAACTGTAATATTATATAACATCAATTAGATATAATTTAAACATCCAATTCAAATTCAATCATATTAATTGCAATAAACCATCAAATTAAAAATGATTTTAACTTGAAAACTAAATTTGAAGCCAAAATTAATAAAATTTCATCAATGTATGATGAATTCAAATCATTTAGATCATTGTAAAACCTCAAATACTACTGAGCACATCAAATAACATGTGCAACATATCGTGCTATGTGTGTAGCATGTCATGCAAAAAAGGTAATGTGCATAGTATGTTCTATGATATGCATAGTACATTATATGATATGCACCACACATCATAAATAAAAATAAAGAAAAATAAGATTTTAAAGCAAAAATCATGAATGTAAACCGAATAAAATTGAAGTATAGGACTGCTATAGATCATGTTTAATCAAAGAAAGACCAAAATGCAATTAGTTCATTCCAAATCATGCCAAAACAAGAATAAAATCATAAATCATCACAAAACCCATAAAATCACAAAAATATAAGAGAGAAAATGACATTCCAAAGCTTATAAATTGTTAAGTAAGCTTGATTCTTCTTAATCACATAATTAGCAAAGGATTTAGTGAGTAAATTAGCCTCTAATCACCTAATTAGTGTTAATTATATGATTAATTAATGAGATTAAATTTTTGCAAAGTTTAAGCAAGATTTACAATTTTTTAACTTTTTTCCAATAAATACAAAGGTTATATTTATAAGAAAAAGGTGAGATTTTTTCAAAATGGTAAAAAACTGTAAGATTCTTAAAAATTGAACATAATGTATGCAGCATGTCACATGACATGTATAACACATTATGCATAATTTGCTAATATAAGCAACATATTGCAGAATGTGTTTCATCCATCAGAAAATCCCCTTAATGTGCATCGGCCATTATGTATGCCTTGTAACATGTGTCATATGCTAGATGGACTCTAAATATGCTAAAATGGTATAGAGGCATATGGAACATGTTAGATTTGATTAGGAAATAGGTGTTTTAAACATGCATTTTACCTAACATGCACAATAGGTTGTAAAATATGATATGCACATCAAAAAAATGACATAATATGCTCCACCTTCCATAGACCAAATGTAACATGCTTTGTATATCCAAAGTACTCAAGGCTATAAAGCATGTATACAAGCCAAGATTGATAATATAGACTTATACTAAGCCATATCAAAGAAAACTCGAGAATGCAATGCATGAGTGAAAATTTAGAGTTAATAGTTTACCCCCTAATTAAGATCATTTTAAAGTGATATAGGTAAAAGTCATCAAAATTAGACCTAATCAAAACATGAATTTTCACCCAAAGGTAAGGATATTACCTAGTTGATGCTTGTGCTGAGGTTTACAGATGCTTGTGCTAAGGCTTGTAACTCCATGAGGGAATACTCATAACCCACTAGTGATTTAAAAGTGATTCATTGAGGAATGAAGTATTATCCACTAAAGATACTCTTGCTAAGGCTTATTACTCCGCTAGGGATGTAACAACTTATCAAGGATGCTCATGCTAAGGCTTACAACTTGATTTTATGATTAAGAGCCTGATGCTTGGGTGAGGTAATCAATACTAATGGAGAAGCAATACTTATACTTAGGCTTGCAACTCAATTCTACCACTAGGAGCTTGATACTTGGGCGAGCTGATCAATGCTGATCAAGAAGTAATGCTCATTCTAAGACTTGTAACCAATTCTGCCATGGCAAGCCAGATGCTCGAGCGAGGCAATCAATGCTCATATTGAGGCTTGCAACCCAATTCTGCCACTTGGAGCCTAATGATGGGGCAAGATGATCAATGTTGATTGATGGTCAACTATTGCACTGATGGCTTTATTGGGAGGATCAAAAATCACTTCATGTCTGAGTCTAGATGTCTACTACTAAAGTTTATGAACCAAAAGCTTGATTCCATTATCATTATTGGATTGAGTGGTCAATTATGAGATTAAGGTGATTGTCTGGTAGATTAGAGGTGAACAATATTGGTTCTTATGCTCACACCATCATATATGTGTGTTGCATCTTCAAAGATAATATTTGGAACCTACTACTTGGGTTTGATACTTTTGGGTCAATGGCTTGACCAATGCTTAATGGTTTGATTAAATCTGATTATCTATAAGGTTAAATTATTACCTATGCTAGACATAGAAACATAATTTATCAGTGAAATTGACATTGAAATAGTTTAGAAAAAATACCTAAATTTTTTAATATCAATCTACTAAATTCTGCCTGATTTTATGGATTTTTCTAATGCTATGAGTTGTACAAATTGGTCTCCACTAAGGAAATGTGTTCCAAAAATTATGAAATTTTTATAAGAAGCCTAATTCATCAAGAGAGAGCCAATGAGCATATGACATATATTAGCAAAGCTCTACCATGATTGGCACATATTAGCATAACTTAATAACATGTAGAGCATGTTGTATGACATATGGCGCATGTCACATGCATTTTATAAGAAAGAGTAAACTCATTTCAAAAATCATTTCTTCCTTACCTGAAATATCATTTTCCTCTCGATCAAAGTTCCTAAAACTTCAATTTCTTGGAGAATGACAAGCATGCGGATGTAACCCATGCCCTAGTATTCAACTTCCATCTTGAGCTACACCATAACCAAGTAATCGATAAGAGATACATACTACAAGGTTATCTATAAAAAAGTATTAATGTGGAAACCCAACACCTTTGCTCAAGGATCCTCAACTTGTTGATTTTATGAACCTCTTCACAATTGATTCAAGCTAACCAAGGATTTGTTAACCCTTCTAGTTGACCAAATACGTAAATAGTTCTATAGATTTGGAAGAAACCCTTAACCTAAATCTAGTGGTAACTAAGCCCAAGTTAAATAAGAAAAAGACTAATATAGCTAAGAATAAACTTAAGCAAGATAATCAATCACCTTAATATAAAACCAAAGGAATTATTCTTACAAGAATAAAACTCAACATAAAAGAAAAGAAATAATCATCAAATGTCTTTTGCCTTTGGCATGCACTAGTATTTATAGTACCTAAGAGACAATCCAACCCTAGATTGATTTGCATTCCTATTCCTATTATAACTTTGAAAAGAAATAAGAAAAACTAATAAATAATAAGGGAAATTTGTTCAAACCAATTAGCCTTGGAATTGGCCTGACTAATTAACCTTATTGGACTCTATTCTTGGCTCAATGACTAATGGGAATCATAATCAAGCTTAGGTTTGGTCAATTAAACCCAATACTCACTAAACCAAGCTTTATTAACTACTATTGGGTTGGCTTTTATGTTAGGTACCTGAATAGTACCTAATCTACCTAATTTCTTTAGACAAAATACTAACTATTAAGTTTACATTATTCTTTATAGCTTGGATAGAAAAACCTAAGCTTAAGTCTTCATAGATTAGGAATCCTAGTTGGATTAGGAATCCCAATTGGAGTAGGACTCTTCATTCTTCAGGAATCCTAGTTTGAGTAGGACTCTTCAAATTTTTCAGATATGTATTTTTAGGCTTGATTTAGGTAATTTTAGGCTAGGAAATGGTACTAAGCTAAGACTAGGCGTAATTTTAGGTCAATTTATCTTAGATTTTTATGAAAATTTACAACAAATCAAAATAGGTATGAATAATGCGTTGCATATATCATATGATTTATGGCACATTTCACACAATGTGTAATGCATATTGCATGGTTTTAGGTAAAAAATTTCAAGAAATTTGGCAATTTCAAGGAATAAGGATTCATTTTGATGTTTAAAGGACTTGGTACTTTAATTTTGAGTATTTTAGCTATAAGTAGAGCTCTATACTTTGTGACTGCAGTCTGAAAATGACCTAAAATATGAAATTTCTACAGACAAAGGACCATGTCAAAGTAGGTAGTTTCCAAGGAGTTTATGAATGGTACTCTCAACTACCATAAGTGGTCCAAGATAGAGTCAATTAGAGCTACTTAGACTAGTTCATTTCTTGTTTCAAGAGGGGTATGGACTTAACTCATACCTTTCATCTTTCAATTGGGGAGATAAATATTACTTCAAGGATCTTCATCGGGATCACTAGGTTGGAGTGTGATAGATTGCTAAAATGTTATATTGACATCACTACACTAGTCTTATAGTGTCATCTTTGAGCTATTATGCATCTCATCTAAAGTACATGGATGGCACAACATATCATACTACTATCCTTGGGAGGCAATCATGGAGAAGACCTTAAGCTAGACCATCTCTACCAAGCAGTACACCTATATCTTCTTATTATACATGCTAAGGCATACGTGTTTCAATGATACTAGGAATAACAACCACTTATCTATACTATGGGCCTTGCATGACCTTTCTATAGCAAATAGACTTGACTAGGGTAGTGCTAGATTAGCCCATCTAATATAGGGGTTAAATCTTTGTAATTGATAATGTAGAGAT
Organism: Dalechampia spathulata; assembly: GCA_948192965.1. NCBI lineage: Eukaryota > Viridiplantae > Streptophyta > Magnoliopsida > Malpighiales > Euphorbiaceae > Dalechampia > Dalechampia spathulata. The sequence goes on from CANYBF010722090.1 coordinate 4,600, forward strand.
AAATTCATTAACTACTTGCACACCATTCATGTAAGTAGAATTCTATTGATTTTGATGCTATAGTGACTATTATTAAGTCTAGTCATTGACTATGTTGACTTTGTAGATCATGGCTTATGAGTTTGGGTTATTGCTAGACCCTGAGATCCTAAGTGGACTACCTCTTGGGTTTCCACACATGTAGGTGTAGTGCATGTTTTGCAAGAGATTATACCACAACATGGATGAGTTGAGAGAGCATCTCAACCATGAGACCTAGGACTAGGTAAGAAGTAAATCACTTCATTAGCATAAAACTAAATGGAACTAGCTTAAATGATACCTATATAAGCAACTAATTAATTAGCTTTATTGTTTGTTATTTGGAATATATATGCCCAAATCATTAGAGTAATATGGATCCTCTACCCAAGTATATGACCAACTCTACTTGTAAGGATGAGCATCATATGATTCTAGAGAGTCCAGAGTGCCAACTCTTCTACTTGGGCAAGCATATCATTAACTAGCAACTAAGGTCAAAGGGGCATATGGAGCTTATTGCACTACCACAAGCCATGTTTTGGGCATCTTTTACTAATATAGACCAAAAGGTGATGGCTACCTTCACTGGCATTCTTAGATGAGAGTGCCTCTTAGAGTCATCAATGGACTATTCAACTTTTATAAAGTTGTCTCTATTAGGATCAGTAGAGTTATCTACCTACAGAGGATAGCATGAAAGAGCTTATGGATTTGGTGCTAGACCTAGTACTTCTGGTGGCAGAAGAGGTCCCAATGGTTCACCAGCTATTGAGAGTTCTCAAGGTAGTGGTACCTTAAAGAGATCATGTAGTTGTGAGCGTCGGTTTCTGCCGGGGCCTAGAGCAAGGCTTGCAAAAGTCACGGACCGGGGACCGCACTTGGAGCAAAAGCGTAGTCTTCCTAAGGGGTTCCCTTAGGGAATGATACAGATTTAAAAGAGTCACAAGGGAGTCACCACCAAATGGTTCCGGATTGGTCCAACCGATCCATAGCATGAGTGCTAGTTAAACCCTTCAGAGATTGGGTTCAGGTGGTGGAGATCTATTCTATGAGTTTCCAAAATTGATTTTACCATTATAGTTGGAATTAATTATCCTAAGCAGGCAAGCATGCAAGCGTAAATGTAAGCACACAGCGCGTCATGTGAATTGGCGTTGCAAGGTTACACGTAAAATGACATAAAAGCTATATGGCATTTAAATGGCATGGCATATGCATGACATATGATATAACGATAAAAGTAACATGGCATATGCATGACATGTGAGCGTGTATGACATATCATATGCATGATATGGCAACCTAATATGTAAACACATATTATGGCAAATAGCGTATTACATTATGCGTTAACGTTTTTGATTTATTTTAGCATTGGGCGTATAGCGTATACAATGCGTATGTATAGTATGTGGGATGAATGGCATATCATATGCATGATATATGAAATGATGCATGACATGGCATAATAAATGGTATACCATATGCATAGCATGTGAATGATGTATGGCATGGCATATCAATACATGGCATGTGCATGACATGTTATATGTATGACATACCAAATGCATGGCATATGAATTGATGCGTGATATGGCATATGCATGGCATGTGTAGTAGAATGTGCTTGTGTCATGTATCATGGTATGTGAAGTGATGTATCATAACATGGCATGGTATAGTGTATGGCATACCATATGCACGGCATGTGAGAATGATGACATACTATATGCATAGCATGTGAAGTGAATGACATACCGTATGCATGGCATGTTAAATGAATGACATACTATATGTATAGCATGTGAAGTGAATGACATACCGTATGCATGGCATGTGAGATAATGAATGACATGGCACATGTATGACATGGCATAGTGGTGCGTATGTGAATGTGTATTCCACATGGTATATGTATGGCATATGGTATGGCATGTGTTATGGCATACGTCATGGCATAGTATATGACATGGCATGGCATATATATGCATGATAAGGCGTATTGATTGATTGAGCGTATTGGATTGCATATTTGGAGTATTGGCATATTTGTATGTATATGCATATGAAGTACAGTATGTTATGACATATGGTATATGCATGGCATGCATAGTAGTATGTGCATGTGTCATATGACATGGCATGTGACATGATGACATAGTATATTTAGGCAAATATACGAAGAAAAATAAAGGTCGGTGAAAGGGATCGAGGAAATTAGGGAGATACACACGAGATAGGGGGATTAATTATTACAAACCAATAATAAATCCTATCCAATTACATAAATATCCTCGCATACATATTTTGGGACGTTAAGTAACGTCTCCTCCTTCCCGGGCACTATTCCTTGTGGTTTTGCACGATCCAAAAATGCGGATGGATTAATATTCAAAATAAACAAATAAAATTCATTAGTAGTAAATGAATTTTGGATTTAATTGACTAGTCCAATACCATTTAAAAGTACGAATCAAGAATCAAAATCCAGCAATTATTAGGCAATAATTGAAAGAATAAACAAGAGCCAGATCGTGAAAATTCATTTTAATAAAAATAATTTTAAGCAAAATTATTTTGTTTGATCATGGAAAAATTAATTGGGAGTGCTAACATCACTTGGAATATTTTAGAGATAGCCCCTCAACCAATTAAAATCCAATCCTTTCAAAAATCACATTTATACGAGTAAAAATTGCATTTTATCGTAAAAATTAATTTTGAGGCCAAAATTAATTACATGTAATTATTTTATGACTTTTCCATAATACTTGAGCCACTATAAAGCATCAAATACCACTGGATACATCAAAATACGATGAAAATATGGCCCAAAATATGGTTTTTCTAGAAAAATGTAAACTATGTGCGCCACACATCAGGCTATGTGCGACACACATAGGCAAGGTGTAGTGTACATAGATCAACATGTGGTGCACATAGTTGATGAATCTGCACAAAAATGAAATCTGTCAGTACAGAATCAAACTACAGACAAAAATACACAAGTTTAATGAAGACAGTACCTCATTTTGACCTCGTTTCAGCCTCCGGTTTGATGAACCAAACAATTAATTAAGCAATTAATTGAAATAATTAATTTTAAGGCTAAAATTAAATAGATCTGGACAATTTATGACAGATCCAGAACCCCAAGTGCATGGAAAAGCTACTGGAGTCACTGGAAAATTCAAAACCGAAGCGGTTCGGGTTGAAATTAGGTTTTTCTGTGAAAATCGGGATCTATGTGTGGTGCACATAGATGTATATGTGGCACACATAATTTGAAAAACTGAAGCAAAACCGAAAATTTTTCAACAGAAACCCTAGATCAGGCCCCGATCTAGGTAGATCGGACCCAAAACCGGGTTTTTGCTCGTGGATTTGCATCCAAATCGTAAGAAAAATAATTTTTGAGTAAAAATTATTTAAAATCCGGCTTGTTTAAGGCAGATCTAGGGCACCCAAGGCATGGAAAGGCCTTGAATGACCCTAAAATGACCAGATCGGGAAGAAAACCAGAAAAAACTAGGGTAAAAATGCGAGTTTCTTTGAAAACCAAGGCCTATATGCGTAGCATATAGGCCTATGTGTGCCATACATGTGCTACATATGGCACACATAGGTCTATATGCGCAGCATATAGACCCGAAAAACAGAGAAAAATGGAAAAATGGGAGGATTTACCTTATTCCAGCAGCTTTTCTTCTAAGATCTTGCTTCTTTTCGAGTGTAGGGGACCTAACTAAGCCAATTTAATCCCTAAATCCAACTGATTTAATTAATTAAGGGCCTAATTAATTTATGGAAGTAGTTTGGCAGAGTTTTGCCTTGCCTTTGGCAATTTTTTGGATCCATTTTACAGACCCCAAGCTTTATATTTATAGAGCCAAAATCGGGCATGGCAATTTTGTAATTTTTACCCGGACTTGAAAATTTTTACATCTATGTGCGCCACATATAGGGCTATTTGCGCAGCACATAGCCTATATACTACGCACATAGGTCTATATACGTACATAGGGCCCACTGCGGTCACTTCTGGGATGCGCCCCGAAGTGTATAAGCATTATTCGACATGAAGAACAACTTTATAGAACAATTTTTTTCCAAATTCGGTCCCGAGAAGGCTCCCGACCAAACGTCTTTACTATGCAATGTGCGTAGCCTATAGGGCTATGCGCTACGCACGTTGCATTTTTGACCTATGCGCTCTGCCTTATACAGGCGGAACGGGATGCATGCCATATGTTCAGGAAGATGCAAACAAAATTTCGAGAAACTTTCTAGCTATCAGTTTTCTCAAAATCGGCCCCGAACATCCAGATTTGCTTAATGGGCCCATTTTGGGCCCAACAGGCCCATTAAGGCCAAAACGTGGCATACGGGATGTCGTGGGTCATGCCTCGCGTAGGTACTAGTGGAAATGTGTTCTATGCATCCAGAACACTCAAATTTGGCAAAGCCGGGTGGTGGGCCCACCTGTATACTATTCATGATGAATAGTACCTTGGTGGGCCCCATAGCACAAAAGGGCCTAAGAAGTGGCAAATAGCATGCGAAGCATTTTGCCTTAAGTAAGGCAGCAGATAGGATATGTTCTGTGCGTACAAAATGTATCAAAGTGGACTATAGTGGAAAGCGAGCCCCACTAGTGTTTAATGGGCCCCACAGCGCGGTGAGCCTAGAAATGTGGCATTCGGGATGCCACAGAATGTGCCTTGTGTAAGGCAGTAGCGGAATGTATTTTGTAAGCACTGAATACATAAAATAGGCCAATAGGGGTATCAGGCCCTACTAGTGCCTGGTGGGCCCCACAGCACGGTGAGCCCGGAATGTGACATTCGGGATGCCACGGGATGTGCCTTGCGTAAGGTATCAGTGAAATGTATTATGTAAGTACAGAATACACAGAATAAGCTAATTGGGGAAAGCAGGCCCCGCTTGTGTACTATTCATAGTGAATAATGATCAAGGTTCGAGATGCAATACTTTGCATTTTATGCATCCTACCATGCGTAAGCAGGCATGAAATGTATTTTGTAAGTATAAAATACGTAGAATAGGCTAATAGGGGCAGTGGGCCCCACTAATACCCTAGGTGAGCCCTTATAGCTTAATGGGCCCAGAGGATGACATTTGCGATGCCAAGCGCTGTGCCTTGCGTAAGACAACTGGAAAATGTATTCTGTAAGTACAGAATACACAGAATGGGCTATCGAGGGCAGCGGGCCCCACTATTGCCTGGCGGGCCCCACCTATGTACTATTCATGGTGAATAGTATCCAGGCCCAAAAATGCAATATTTTGCATTCCAAATGGTTTGCCTTGCGTAGGCAACTGTGAAGGGTATTATGTATGTACAGAATACTCAGAATAAGTGGCGGGTCCCGCCAGGTGCCATGGTGGGCCTCACCAGTTCTGAGGTGTTCTGTGCACCTGAATACACAGAGGAAGATACAAAGGCCTATGTGCATAATCAGGGTCGATATCGGGGACTAAAACCAAGTCGAATCAACAGAAACCCAAAATTGCACGAGTATGAAAAGTCAAGGTCAACAGTAGTGCTACATCTAGAGCTACGCCACTGAGAGCAGAGCCTAGCAGTCTAAATGTGCTCCTAGATATGAGAGTCTCTAGGCTTAGAACTAATATGGCCTTAGAACTAACTGATGTACATATATGATAAGTTAGAACACTTATATGAGACATCCTTCTTGATGTTGATGAGGGATGAGATCAAGTTTGATCTACCAAACACCACCTATGTGAGTAGCTCTAGTGCACTGGCATGCTTCTAATTTTATTAATTTAACTATACTTGACCTATATAGGTATCCCAGTACACCATCATTATAAGTGGTGGAGGTTTACTTACTCAAGGGTAGAAGAGACATTTTATATTTATATTTTATTGATGTATTTTAAGGATGTGATAGGTGAAACACTTTGATGTCTCCTCCTATCGACCTAACTATGATCCTAATTCTCTTTATTGGGAATGACTAGTCAACCTTGAGTGATATTCTTGCACTAGCCATAGTAAGCATGTGGTAGTGTCACCTTTAGTATAGGATATTCCCTTTACTTATAAATGGAGCTTGGGGATCAAATATATGTAATAATTCTATGAATCAATAAGAAAAGTAGTCAAATTTTGTTCAATCATTATGCCTCATTGTTATTATGTTTATGCCTTTATCTCATGTGATATTTATGTTATTCAAAGAGCTCCTAGAGCTCTTCCCATCGGAACTGACATGCTAGAGATATTCATATATGAGCCTTGGCTTGATCAAAAAAAGATTATTCATGGGATTCAAGGGCTGGCTTGTGTAAGGAGTATCCTACATGAGCACCACATGAGTTTGTTAAAGAGACCTTAAGCTAGACCCATGACACTTGGTATCAAAGCCTTAACTAATATGGTCAAGATGATTCTTAATGGCATATGATTAATATATGATATAAAATTTTCTAAGAATATGATTGTCAATTTCTAAGAATATAGAGATTGTAAAAATTCTATAATATTATTGGTAGGGCTTTCATCGTGATATAAAACAAATCAAGTTTTATAATAGATGTCATTGGGTTCTCACTTGGAGCAAAGAGCGAACTTTCTAAGGGGCTCCCTTGAGGAATGATATGGACCTATAGGAGGTTATCATTTAAAGTCACCACCTAGATGGTTCCAAGAAAATGGTTAAATCAATTTATAGTATAAGTGATAGTTAAACCTTTTAAAGATTAGGTTTGGCTAGTGAAAATCTATTTATTTATAGTTATAGTACGATGATAGTAATATAGTTTTGTAATAAGTAAAGCATGGTAGCAATAAAGCGATAAGGGATATATATGGGATTAAGCATATACAAATTAAACGCTTATGAAAATAGAATAAAGGTCTATTCTATTATAAAGGAGCTTCAATAATACAAAAATTGGATGTTAAGTAATGTCCCCTTCAATCTGGCAAGAAATGAAAAATTTTGGTCCCAAGTGGCATGATCCAAAAATGCACGATCCAAAATTCATGAGTAGAATATGAAATCAATAAAATTCAAATGAATTTAATGATTTTAGGATTCATAATGATTAATTAAAGCTTAAATTATATTTATAAGATCCTAAGAAGCTAAAAACTAAGGTCAAAATGCATTTCTAGAATCCCTTACGCAATCATCTGAACATAATTTTCATCTTAAAATGCTTTCAACCATCCTTAATTTAGCATGAAATTAAATTAATTGGCATTAATTTAATAAAACTTTAGAGAAATTTATTCAAACACTAGAATTAATCAAATCTATCATGGAAATAAGAAATATAGTACCCTTCTTTAGTGCCTAATTTGTCACACCCACATTCACAACATCCTTGTATGTTTGCATTTTATGCATGTATTAGAGTGAATGAATGATTAATGCATGAAATGCATGAATGTGCAATGATCCATGGAATTTATAGAGAAACAAATGAAAACAAATTGAAAAGATGATTAACATGATGAAAATGAGCTATATACGCCTTATTATGTGAATTTGGAATGTTTTTGTTGAATGCTTTAAATGAAGCCTTATGATGGAATTTACAAGTGAAATGTGATGCTTTAGCATGTTAGACATGTTATTCTATGAGAATTTATATGTTAAAATGTATAAATGAAAGTATAGGTGAAGTTCAAAAGTAATTAAGGACATAAATGTAATTTCATGAAAAGTGAAGGGTAATTATGAAAATTAAAATTTATGTATGTATGTGGCTATGTTATGTTACGTATGCCATGTGTGCTTATGTTGGCTATGTCATTTATTTATAAAGAAATAATTAAGTAAAAGAAGAGGAAGTAAAATTAAATAAGTTACTTAAATGTTGACAAGTGTCAACACATGATTGGCCTTTCCTTTGAATTTTATATTAAATAAAATAAATATTAATGAAAAGGGAAAAATGGGTTGGTTTTTACATATTTCTTCCTCCTCCATTCAAAAAGTTATTCCTCTCCTTCTTCTTTTGTTTCTAGCTTAAAGAAAATCACTTTTCCAAGGTAATTTCCTATGTAGATTTCATTTTTCATGGTGTTTTAAGCTAGTTTTCATGTTATGCATACTTCTTGCTTCTTACTCCTTGTTATAGTTAATGCTTAAAGCATGTGAGGATTTTGCCCAAAGTGAAGAATAATATGCATATGCATGAAATTTGAAGGAATAATAGAAGAAAATGAAAGAGGGGTGTTGGATATGTATATTTGAAGCAATTGAAATAAGTTTTATGAATGTATGAGTTTTCCATGCAAACCCTAATGTGAACCACATGTGAATGACTCTTAAGTTGTTGTTTTAGGTGTGTATGAAGTGTTTGAAGTGATTATATTTGATGAAAAACATGAAAAAAAAATGCATGAAAGATGGAAGGAAATTAAGGGAAGATGGAATCCAAAGTTGCTGCCCAAATTGGGACTATTCAGTCTTTCATTCTTTTAAGGGGGCAGAATTATGTAACCTTAAATTCTTGCTTAAACATGATTGATTAATGTATTTAGATGATGAAAATGAGGTTTGGTTGCATGTAAAGGTAAGTTATGGTATGAAAATGCTGAAATGGTTGATAGGAAGGTAGCAAGTGTATCATTTGAGTGCATTGTATGCATATTGCTCTAAGCTATGGATATATGTTTTGTATGTTATCTAATTTGACCTGAATTTGTATGTAATATGTATATGTATGCTTGTATTTATTATGGTATGACTTTAATGTGGTTTGAAAGTCAAATGGGTAAGTTATGCATGAGGAAACCTATAAGGCAGCATGTGTACCACAATGTGCAAGTTATGTAACTTTATGTATTATAGGAGATGTGAATGTACAATTTTTAAACTGATTATATTGGTCGTAGCTATGAATTAGGAAAGCATGTTCATGCATTGAAATTGGATAAATGAATGAGTTATGATAGAAGAAAAAATGGTGAAAGTTAGTGGTATGCTAAAAATGTGTATTTTAATGCATTACGTAAAAAGTGTAACTTTGCATGGGCTATTTACATAAGAGTGTGTGGTATGAAAATATGCAAGGTTGTGTAAATGAATAATTGGTTACAATCTCATTTAGGTGAAGTATATAAATGTATGCAAAAACTGGATTGTATTGGCAAAATTTGATGGCTTAGGGCAATTGATAGCTCAAATTAAACCTTGAAAAGTCTAGTTTCCAATGGTATATAGCATGCCTATGTTCAAGGTATTTAAGACATACAAAAACTGCACGTAAGGCACATAGGTGCATAAATGGTAACAAAATTTGGTTGGTTTCGGCAAGTGAATTTTGCATACCTTAAACGCCTATGTTTTGGTACCTTATTGCATGGATTTATACTTTGATATGTTCATGAGATGATGGCCTAAATATGAGTGTCTTTCATGATTCATGACTTGTCCATAAGGCCACTAAGAGGCATGAAAACATAAGGTAAAAACATAAAAATTTCATGAAAGAATATGACCATATGAATAGTAATCATGACCAAATGAATAGTGTATATTACTAAATAAATAGTAATATGTCTTGTATGCTTCGGCATCTTAATGAATGCATATTCCTAGCTTGCAAACTTAAAGCTATGTATGCTTAAACCTTATTACTTCTTCTTCAGTACATGTATACATACTTAAAGAGATACATAGACCTTAAATGCCTAATGGACCAAAATACATGCTATTATGTCTAAATATGACTACTATAGGTACTTGTACATCAATGTATGAATGAGTTAATGCATGAATGAGACTAATGGCTTATAAGGATATTAAAAGAAGATAAATGGTACTTATATACACCTTATGCTTGCGTTAATGATGAATGCACTATGGTTAGTTGAAATACTCCTATAACCACTATGAATGAAGAATGAAATGCTATAAGATGAATTCATGCTTACATGTTCATGATAAATCAAAGTGAAATTATGGTTACAAGTTATGATGGGATATGAATGTTTGAAGGTGATAAGTTACATAAATTATGTGAATGGCTTTACTAAACATACTTAAAATGGAAAATGCTACAGGTACAGTCGAAGAAGCTCATACTCCTTCACGAGCAATTAAAGAGGGTAAAGTGGTTACAGGTTTGTGCTTTTCACTTCATGACCTCATCTAAGGCCTTGAAATTATGTCCTTATATTCAAATATTTACGATATCCATAAAATGAGTTTATATGGTCAATGATATCATATGGTCAACATTACATTAACCATTAACATATCATTCATATATCATGTCATGAATCATACAAGTATAAACGCATATTGATGGCATACCATAAAGAGATTATAAGGTAGTTAAGGGAAGGAAAGAGATGTTACAGAGCTATATGATATGAAAGCCTATTGGGTCATAGAGATGATGCATTCCTCAAGGAATCATACAGTATTGTTCCTATATGGAACCATAAAGCAATGATAGGTTCTTTTCATAGAACCATAAAGAAATGTTATGTTCCTACAAGAATTAAGTACTGGTACATATAGGACCCAGTATGGATTATGTACAATCATACATAATGAAACGAAATATTATAGGAAAATCATAGGAAGGATGCAAAACATGATTACATTCTCATAAACATGCATTATCATATATATATCATGAAAGTACAAAGAATGATAATGATGACTGCATGATATATATGCATATATAAATTATACAAATCTATATACATGATGATGCTTTTATATAATATCTTATACAAGAAAAGTTACAGTGGACCTTATATGGTATTTATTTTTATTCTTACACTGTATAATACTACCAATAAAGAAAATATGATGTAAAAGGATGTAATATGATACGATTACATTGTTTAATGATTATTCTTCATGGTTTTATATTAATATGTTATTTATGATACATGATTACATCATTTACACATTTTTATAGCACTACTAAGTTTTTTACTCAGTGTTTATCATTTGATGAACAGATGATTAGGACCTTCGGGTCAACATTAAGACTAGCTAATCTGTAGTCAATAGAGATTGTGATTTTGAGGAATCATTTCTTGGAGCGAGTTTGGACGCATGTAATATACTCCAAGATGTCCTTTCTTTATATAGCCAATTGTATTAATCATAATGATAGTAGTATTTATTATATGAACTCCTGATATATGTGTTTATGATACCACAGATGATTGCATAATTATGTATGATTGATGAATGTTGTATGCTCACATTGTTATGCATACAAACCTTTATAGAATGATATTGTCTATGTTTACAAATAGTAAAGGAGTTCAGGTAATATTATAATGATAATAATACAAATGTTATATTGTGAAAATGTATATGCATCCCTTATAAGATAATTAGTGATTTCCTTATTTAGGAGGTTATTAATTATTCTATAAGAGCATGTTACACCGAGTATAAGTGTGATATAATTCCACTATCATGTCATCTATATAGACCTTAACCTCCTTATGAATTAGATATAATAAAGTTATTAAGATACTTTAATCAATTATACTTCTATTCTTTAGACCAAATAACATGACCTTATGGCAGTAGGTCCTCCATTCTATAATGAAAGTTATCTTCCCTTATCCATAGTAGACATAAGAATTTGATTATACTGTAGAAACCTATCTACAAATTGGTACATAGTGCTAGCAACTGCACTATCTACTAGCATGTCGATATGAGGGAAAAGAAATTCATACTTTAGACATGCCTTATTAAAATCTTAGTAATATAAGCAAACCCTGATGCTATCACCCTTCTTGGGTACAAAAATGACATTGGTTAACCATTTTAGATAATTAAATACTTCAAGGAATTTAGTATCTAACTTATTTTGAACATCTTCCTTAACCTTCTTATTATATTCTAGTCAAAGCTGATACAGCTTTTATTTGACAAGCTTGAACCTAGGTTTGATTAATATAGTTTGTTCTATAATAGTTATGTCAACATTTGATATATCTTTGTAGTCTATAGCATAGGCTTTTATATGTTGTTCTAACACTTTAATTATTTATGATTACTCATCAAGAGTTAGATCTAATGTAATATAAATAAGATAAGGTATACCATCTATGTTAAGTTAACAAGTTTAATGCATGATATGTTCATGTAAAAAATGTTCATGTAATGCTCATGTTCATGTTCATACATAATGCCATTAGAATACATATCACAAACCTAAGCAACATTAATTTTTATTGCATTAAACTTGGAATGCATTACATTATCATTAAACAAAATAGAACTAGGGACATTAATGTATTTATACCAAAGTTCATCAAATATGATCTTCACAAGGCTAATGATGTCTTAATAGACCTTTTTGTGCATGATATCTCTAATTTCTAGCTTCTATATATTGTCCTCTAGTCATTAAACCATGACATGTATCACCTATTATATTTTGTGTCAATCCATATTCTATAAATTCTTAAAAATTGACAATCATTTTGCAAGCTTAAAGAAGAATATAATGGGTACACTTTTTTCCAATTATGTATAATACATATTATAGAATTTATGTAAACTTTACATTCTTAGAAATTGATAATCATATTTCAAGCTTAGAGAAGAATTTAATGGGGACAATTTTGAAAATTATGTATATCATATTCTAGAATCTTTACAAACTATGTATTACTAGAAATTGATAATCGTTTTGCAAGCTTAAAGAAGAATACAATAGGGATAATTTTATAATATACATATTTATTGACCCTTAATTTTCACATATGATCCATTTTTTCATCATTCATCCTAATGATGATATCAATTCTTGATTCTATAATTACAAATGTAATATATCAATTCTTGATTCTATAATTACAAATGTACATTTTAGCATCATGCAAATGTTTTAGGCATGCAAAGCATATTGCATTTGACTTTTTGATTTTTTACATGTGTGATAGAAAATTAATGTTACATGCATGGTCACTATACTTTGCTCAAAAATTACATTTCATATGCTTCCCCCACCATTTTTGGACATGAGAAATTTAAGGTGTTTATAGTGTACATTTTTTTAAATGTACTAGTTAATACACATTGCATTATTATAGCAATGTGCACCACACATCGTACCCTTTTTATGCAATATGTGATGCATGTTGTACTCAAGAGACTAAAATCCTACATCACCAACTCAGGTAGAATATTAATTAATTTTACCTAAACTGTATCAAATTCACACCAAACACTAAATTAATCATGAATTAGAATTAATTAGCATAATTAAGAACAAATTAATTTCTTCCCATTGCATTTAAGGAATCATCTTTTTCGAGCTTTCAACCTTGGTAAGCTTCTCAAGGCTTAAATTTCTGCTTCATGATTTTTCATTCATATTTTTCTAAAAATTTGAATGTACTAGTAGCATTTAGGATTCAAAATATCCTAAATGATATGAAATAATCATAAATATCTCATTTTTCTAATTTGTATTCATCTTTTATGAGTAAAAATTTAATTTTTAATCTATCTGCATAATAATATGTGTCACACATTGTTCCCATTATATAACATATGATACATATTACTTTTCAAGTACTATATATGGCACAAAAAGTCATTTTGAAAATTACTAGATTTTAGCTTAATTTTGGCATTCAAATCATTTAATTAAATTAACAATGTTTTAATTTAATTTGAATGCAATTTTGAAATGATTGGTTGGATAAAATGTTAATTAAAATTTTAGGTGATATTCCTAATGATTATGTGATTGTTTTACTTATTTTTATGATATATTTGATTAATTCTAGCATTAGAATAAACTTCTTTAAATTTTGTTAAATTAATACTATTAATCCAAAAGCAATGGTAAGGGGTGGGTGAATTGACATATTTAAAAATAATTTAAAAATAATTTAGCAAATTATTTCCTAAAATAGTAAACTATTCTTGAAATTAGTAAGCTAATTTAAAGTTTAGCAAACTATTTTGTTAAAATAAATCAATTCAAAAATTTAATTTGCAGAAATAAATTGGTTGATTTTAGAAAAGCTCCTATTAGAAAATAATATATTGATTTAAGCGAATCATTTTTGTAAAAAGCCTTTTAAAGTAAAATAATTAAAAATAGTAGGCTAAAAGTAGAAGGAGAAGAGAAGAAAGTGGTGGACACATGATGTATATTGGTTTGGCCTAAATGTCTATATTCACTCTCTTTTAAAATCAATGTTTTGATGCTCCACTAAAATAAATCACTATAACAAGTTTTCTAGGCTAACATGGAACCTTTACAAATAAAAGTTTTCAGTAAACTAACTTGCAACTTCTTTAAGTTTTAGCAGGCTAACTTAGTAACCTCAAGTTTCTATAGGCTCACTTGTAACCTCTTTAAGTTTTACATTAAGAATTACTTGAAAACCTCTTACAATAACTTAATAGTTAAGAATAATAGTTCTCATAACCTTTACAAAACCTATTGAAAAGATTGAAAATAAATATGCAAATGAAGCTCTTATAAAAATACTTTAGATGTATAAAAATTTAATCCTTTTCTTATTTTTTTCTTAGTGTGTTTTTTAACTTTAATACTCATGTATTTATACTTAAAAATATGATAGTTATATTTCATAAATACATAGAGTATAGATATACAAGTTAATCAAAATCAATTTGAAAATTTTTTTTTTCTACGTTAAATCAACAAGATAATTTACATGACTGACAAATTTATTGTCAAAACTGATTTTTCAAAACTTACCATTTTTAGAATATGAAAATAATATCTAGAAATTACTTTATCAAAAGAGGAAATATTATATTTTGAAAGATTGATTTGAGCTTCATAAGGTAAATATTCTCAAAATTTTCTTAATGAAATTCTAAGAATACCTTATAAATATCATCTTCCAAATATTTTGTTGGATTCTTCCATGAAAGTAATTAACAGATCAGATTTTCATTAACAATGTGAAACTATTTCCTTCAATGTAGATGACTTAATATATTTAATTTTGAAAAAATTAATTATACTAAATCTATAATCAAGTCATTTAGAAACAAGTAAGATTTAAAAAATATCCATTTAGAAAATAACATAATTATCTGTTTATGATTTAAAAATAATTACCATAGTAGTTCTAAAGATAATTACTAAAAATAACATATCAAATAATTATCAAATTACAAAGTCAAATAGTTATGATATATCCAAATAAAATTTAAATCAAAAAAATATTAATCAAATATAATAATTATTTAAAGCAACAATCACGTAAGATACCAAAATCAACGTGATTGTCAAACATTCAAATAATAGAAAATATTGTCTCCAAAATATAAACATTAATACAATTAGATAAATAAAAATTATTTAAATTAATTAATCAATAACTTAAAATCAATTAATATAAATTTTTAGCAATCATCAAAATTGGAAAGCCAACAAATACCAATTAATTTAATTTCATATCAAATTAAGGATGATTACAAGTAATTTTAGGATGAAAATTCTATCAAGATGATTGCCTATAGAATTTTAGAATTTTTCTATTATTTTCATGATTTTTCTTGATCTAAATTGTATTAATTACATAAAAAATGACCAAGACTAAGCAAAGTGTGGTCAACATTATGCAATATATGATGAACATTGTATTTTCGGAACAATGTATAGTACATGTTGCACTCTGCTATACCCAAAATCATAATTTTTTTTATGTGAAGTGCATTTTTAAGCTCATTTTAAACTTCCTAAGACCTTATGAATATAATTTAAGCTTGCAATTACCTTAATTAATCATAAAGAGTCCTAAAATCATCAATTTTATCTAAATTTTGTTAACTCGATTTTTTGCTTATGAATTTTAGATCATGCATTTTTAGATCATGCTATTTGGGATCAAAATTTTAATTTCTTGCGATATTCAAAGGAACATTGCCTTTTATCTTAGAATAAGCCTTTACTCTATTTTTTATAGTCACTTAATTTGTACTTGCTTTAATTTGGTATGTATTCCTTATCTCTTTAACCCTTTTCAGATGTCATGCTTTACTTATTGCTATGCTATATTGTTAGTATGCAATTATGATTATGAGATTTATTCATATCAATGAATGCAAATACCTACTTAGGATATTTAATTGCTTAATATGGTAAAATTAAATATGAAACTTAAACAATTAAATTTTCACCACCCGAACATAATCTTTAAAGAGTTTAATTAACACTTATCTTATAAGTTAGTCTGTATCATTCCTTAAGGGATCCTCTTAGGAAGTTCACTCTTTGCTCCAAGTGAGACCTTAATGATGTATGTCATAAAACTTGATTCACTTTAAATCTTGGCGAAAGCCCTATCCATAGTGAAAACTCCACTTAGGACTAGCAATGAAGAGTGGTGCCATTGAAAGTTAGAGTTTCATGCTACCTTTACCATATTAATGAATTAATTACGTTGTATATATGAACACCTTTAAATTTCACACAACACTCTTATCCTTCTTTAACCATGTGATTATGGGTGAGTTAGTACCTTGGACTCTTTTCAATTTCTTAGGCATATGAGTCAACTTTCACTACTTGTTGCCTAGTACTAATGGATAAATGTGAGGATGCTATGATAGGAGATCTTATCCTTTATTATCAAACTAAAGCCTGTATAGCTAACCATAGTAACATTCTAAACTAAGACCCTTTTTCACATGCTATGTGGATCAATGCTCAATCATGTTAGTAGATTTGCCTAAATTTAACTTATTTCTCATAATAATATAACCATTTTGAAATGTGATTAGATTTGCATCATAATCCCTCATATGATCAAGCAACAATCAGATTATTGTATGCCTTACATATTGGGAGTGTCATGCATCGAGTTCCTAGTGTACCTTTGAGCTAGTATCCCACTTAGGAGAATTTTCACTGATTAATACTTGTAGAGTTGTAAAGGTGGAAAGGAGTGCTACTATATGCTACATGTTCATTAACCTTTTCATGTTTTCTGTCAAACACACATACATGCAATTTTCATTAATCAATTTCTATTACAACCATAACACTAGATGTTTCCAAGCATAGGACATGCACACATCCTACATGTTATATCATATACATTAAAAGAAAAATACATACTCATGTATCCATGCTAACCTTGTCTATCATGTGTGAATAGATGATATGCCCATAAACTACTAAGAAAGTCATATCACCATTAGTGAGAGCTCACCATCCTAGATCAGATATCACTTGCTGTAATGCAAGCCATGATTGGTCATTCCATGGAGAAGATACTTTCCATTAATTTCAAAGCCCTCATACAATAATAGATAAGGGAGGCCCTTAGCCTTTAGAATTTTATCACTCTACTTGCTCCAATCAAGAACAAAAGGAAGGCTATATAAATCTATACAATATTGAGATTGATGAGCATCTCCTATTTGGATACATGACATCTATAAATCTGAAACTTTTGCACTAGAATAGATGGTTGAGCAGTAATAGTGGATTATGAAGATCAAGGGCATCAAGTCTAATCTAAACTTTGATAAGTTCTCTATTAGAGCCGTTAAGGGGTTGTTTGCCAAGTTTAAACTCCTAGATATTCCTAAGTACAATGGAGTAGGGGATCCAAAGAATCATATGAAGATTTACACTATGATGATGAGCACTATGAACTTATTGAATAAGTAGATAATCTAACTCTTCTTCATTTCACTAGAGGAGCCAAAGATGGCTTAGTATCATAGTTTGAATAAGGTGACCATGATCAAATAGAAGCCACCCTACACTACTTTCTACAAGTAATAAAGGTTCAAGTCTCAATTTAATGTAACCTTAATTGATTTGGAGATGTTCAAATAAAAGTGCAACAAGTCTTTTATGGATTACTTTAAGAGGTGGATGATATGGTAACTATCTTCATATAGAAGCCATCAGAGTTAAATATGATAAATAAACTTCTTATGTTTTCTTTTCCTATATACTAGGACAAGATGAAGTATCAAATTTTCTATACCTTTGAGGACATTTGTTTGGTCAGCTAGAGGATCAAATAATTTGAGGGTTTGAAGAAGAAGAAGCCTTCCTTTAATAAACCTAAGACCACCACATACCCATAAATACAATACAAATCCCTAACTATTAATGCCTAACAGTTTCCATCCTAAATCCTAAAAAATACTAACTAGCCTTACAGATTCTCAAATCTTGAAATGCCACTTTAAAGTTTTCAAGCGTCTCTTTAAAGCCAAGCTAATCAAACCCTTTGAACCAAAATTTCAAGCACCAACTCTAGTTATAATAGTCATCAAAACCAACTATCATTATCATCTACACTATGACCATAACACTGATGCCTATCATTCTCTTAAGTGGTTCTTCCAAGATCTTATTGATTCGGATGAGCCTAAAGATTTTAAGAAATCCAATCTTTCTACCAAAATTAACTCACTACCAAACTATCATAAAGCCAATTGTACTTATATAATTTAATTAGGGTTACCAGAGTCCTCCATCCTTAGCTCATTCTCTCATATTGATGGTGAGGCTATAATTATACCGAGTATTAGGTTAAGACCTAGTGGTAGGTCTAACATTGGTACTATTGATATATATAGTGCAATCATTTTAAGGATGAGTTGATTGAGGCTCCAAAAATAGGCAAGTTTGAATTAGTAGGGGTTCAAAAGCAAAAGAAGAATAGGTTAATTGAGACTCAAAAACCAACTAAGCTATCATAAAAGTCTACTAAGCTATAGAATGGACTTGGGGCGAATAAGACATCATCTCATGTCTTCAACAAGCCCAAAAGTAGTACATTTTTCACTTTACTAAACCTTAAGAAGAAACTAAATAATTCAAAGAAGCTGACTAAGGCAAGACTTATTATAGATAAAGCTAGTCTTATCAGTGCATAGACTCTATAATCCATCAACAAAGGGAAATATGTTACTAAATCTGATGATAATGTAATCATCAAATAGATAAAGAAGATGCAAGCTAATATCAGCATTTAGGATTTGGTTCTATCATCTAAACAACATTGGTGGGCTATCATCAAAGCCTTATCTAATATGAGGATATCATTAATTGTCATTGCTTGTACCATGAACAGTTAATTAGTGAATCAAGAATTAAGGTATAGTATTATCACTTTCATCAATGTTAATGTTCTAATTGAGGGGCTATACCATAATAATATGCTCTTCATTAAGGTGTAAATTATGAATTTCTTCACTTCATATGTAATGGTAGATGATGATTTAAGCATCAATAGTTGCCTTTTAAAAGTGCTTCTTTAGCTTGATGTTCAGATTTTTTATCTAAAGCCATATAAGATTATCATTAAAGCCTACAATAAACTGAAGAGGGAGGGTGGGCAGGGCTCTCATTATGACCTTAAGTGATTTATGTGATAGTTGACATTAGGGCCTACTTGGAGCAAAGAGTGGACTTCTTGAGGGGCTCCGTTGGAGAATGATACAAACTTATGAAAGGTTACAGTTTAGAGTCACCACCCAAATGGTTCTAGGAAAATGGTTTAATTGACCCATAATATGAGTGCTAGTTAAACCCTTCAGAGATTAGGTTTGGGTGGTGAAAATCTATTCATTTTAGAGCTTCATATTACATGTTTAGCATATTAAGTAGCTAATTATCTTAAGCAAGCATTTGACATTCATAATTTCACACCCTCATTTTTAGAACTTACAAAATTAATGATTCAAGAGATGAAAATTATTTTTATATGATTAAAAATTAGACGATGATTTGGAATTATGAAAAATTACGCATCTTGAGGCGATAGTTCATAAATATTATGATGATGATAAGAAATATTTATCGAGATCAAGGAATAATAATAAATTGATATCAAATTAAGTTGAATACATATAATAAATTTAAGTGTGTTTTATTAAGTTAATCAATTAAACGCACATATATTAAGGTGCGATAATTTACGTATGCATGAAAATGCATGCAATTGAGGAAATAAGATTAATTATGATTGTATTTAGAGTATGTATAATTTAATAAATAAGTATGATTAAGGATCGTATAAATAAAATTATATGTATGATATATATACGTGTATAATTATACATATAGAGATAAATAAGTTTAATGATTGATGGAGTGTATAAATAAAATAAAGGAGTATTAAATAAATGGAAATATTATCTCTTATTTAATTAGACATGTGATGTAATGAATATAAAAATAGTTTAATTTATTTATGTTATTAAAAGAAATTATCTAAATAAGATGATATATAAATATATGAATGAAAATAAATAAATAAATGATTATGTGGATATTATGCATGTGGAATCGTAAGATTGATTTATAATGGGTATATATATATATGATTTTTAAGAGATGATTAAAGTTTAAGTATGTATAAATATAAAAGTTAAAAAAATAATAAAATAATAATAAAATAAGGTTTCAATATGTATAGAAATATAAATACATTTGTATTAAACATATATATATAACAAAATAATAATACATCTTATATTAATTGAGATATTTTATTTTATAGTATACATCAAAATGTAGTAAATAATTTATTTTATTGTATTAAATTTTATGTTTTCAGATTATATTTTATTATATTATATCATAATTTATATTATTATATAATATGATGTACAATGTGTATTATGTTTATATATATATACAAAGTATTATAAATATTGTATTATTTAAGATAGATACAAAATTTTATTATATTATATATATATATATATATATATATATATATATATATATGTATGTATGTATGTATGTATGTATGTATGTATGTATGTATGTATGTATGTATGTATGTATGTATGTATGTATGTATGTATATATGTGTATATATATATATATATATATATATATATATATATATATATATATATA
>CANYBF010722096.1:0-14820 GCA_948192965.1 Dalechampia spathulata
ATTTTTTTATTAAAAATATAATCTAATTTATCCTAATTAATTATTAATTAACTTTCTAACATCAAGTTTCCTATTTCTAATTTATGACATCATCATCATTAAAATAATTAGAATTAAACTACCAATAACTAATATTAATTATAAAATTTACCAAGTCAATATTTATAATTACCTTACATATCTAACTTCCTTATTATTACCTCAAAATAGTCACTTAAATAAATACGACCAAATTTTTGAAGTCAAAAATAAATTTTAATCCAAAATTTTCAAAATTTACAAATATCTAATTTAAGTTAATACAAGCACAATGGTCAAAACCATTCAGTCAAATTCAATGTATATAACTCAGAATCCATGTTTTAGTATCGTTTAACATTAGTTGTAGGGGTTTGCGGCAAAATTTTTAATATCCTATTTTAAGTTTCAAACTCAATTTTTATCATAAGCTTATCACCATAATCATAATTTCATATCATTGTCACCATAATAACATAGAAAACACAACAGAACATTAATTTATGAATGCACAATAAACCACTAAATCCAGGATGTGACATTTTAAGTTTTATTCCCCCATGTATTCCCTATGTATTTTTAAGTTTTATTTATGTGGATGTGTTTATTATATTTATTATAATATATGTTATGTCTTGCCATGTAATATGTCGCATCACTATATCATGTCATATATCGCTATATCATGTCATATGCCACTATGCCATATCATACACACATCACTGTATTATATCATGCATATGCCATGTCACTATACCTAGCCATATTATGCTATCACTTCACATTCCATGCTATATTTTACCATATTATGTTATGCTATGTTTATTGTCATAACATGTTGCATTGCATGCTTACTTTACACTCTTGCTTGCTCACCTGCTTAGGATCATTAATCCAACTAAAATGGTAAAGTCAAACTTGGAAACTCTAAGAAAATAGATCTTCACCAATTGAACCCATCTCTGAAGGGTTTGACTTAGCACTCATGCTATGGGTTGGTTGAACCAAATCTGTAACCATCTGGTGATGACTCTCACTTTGTGACTCTTTTGAGTCTGTCTCATTCCTCAAGATAGCCCTTTAAGAATATAGAACTTTTGCTCTAAGTGGGCCCCCGGTATTGTCTATCACAAGCCTCACTCTAGGTCACGATGAAAGCCCTGCCCACAGCAGCTCTGATCAAAGGTATGACAGGTCGATTATAAGATCTTGAGATGGAGCACATATATTTCATATGGTATCTAGTATGCATACTCCTCTTCTACCCTTCCTTAGCTCAACCAAGTAGTGAGTATCTCCTAGTGGCTCACTACATTACATATGGAGGGAGGTGTGCACTTGGCATTATGTTACCAACAGTAGTTTATAATAACCTTTCCAAGACCATTTTAGATGAGCTGGATAGGTGGAAGTGTCTAGTTGGTATAGTTATGGTTGTTCACCTACTTTCCAACACTCTCAACTGATCATATCTACCAAGAAGATTTTCATGGCCTGTAAGTTACTAGCTGCACATACTCTACGATTGAGGTTGTCATCATAGATTATTTTTAAAGGTTGACCTTTGATGCATTCCTTTCTCTATTTTTGTTCTTTGAGGACATTGATGAGAATTGCATGTTACCAATTTAGGCGAGGAACTCCTTTCTTGGCAGAGATGTTATAATCACTTATATAGCTTTCACCCAACCCTAATTTAGGTGGTGCTTCTACCAGTTTCCCCATATCAAGTAGAGCTGTTAGAGAGACTTACTTTCCTTTTCTATGGTGTAGACTATTTGGCTTTTAATAGGCTTTTAATATGCCCAGCTCCTGTTGATAAAGCTTGTTATGATACATTTATAGTTAAAGAGGCTTGGGCACTTATGAGAAAAGCCTCATATAACCTTTTGTACCTAAGTTAGATCATTCACTTAATGATTTTCATACTTCATTTTGGACTTAGTAGGCATCTATTTTCAAGAATCTTATTGTACTAAGTATCATTACTACTTATTTCCTCTTTTGCTAATGTGCTCATCCTCCTAACTTTTCATTTTATCTTTTCAACTACACTAGTCGTTATTTCTGATAATAGTCCTCTTCCCCAAAAATATCCTCCTTCCTCTCACACATCTAGATCTAAGAAGTATCAAGGAAGACCTAAGATGGTAACACAACCTACTAGGAAATCCACCAAGCAACATATTGTCACCCCAGCTAAAAAGAAGATTCAAGTTAAGATATCATCTTCATCATTAAAAGATAATGACTTTGAACCATCCATAAAAGCACAGAATCTTCTATAGATAAGGATATTACTCAAAAGGGTTCACATAATGAGAACCTCATTCCTTTAGCTATCTTTGATCCTCTTACTTACTTATAGAGCGATTAACACCCTTTTTCTTATACTCCTTTTATAATATATCTAACTTCATTATTTACCTTCTTAATATAATTAGTCTTCCCTTTTTATTGGTACTTAGACATTTATATGTTTTTCCATTTTTTAAGATCCTGCTGCCAGATATACCCATCTGCAATCTCTCATACAACAAGTTCCTCTCTAAGGCGTGGATTGTTCTTTTACTTTAGCTTCTCCTCTAATTGTAAGTTCTTTGTATAATTAAAGATCTCAAGAGATGTTGGAGGCATCAAAATAGATCATGCAGTAGTTTCTTAGCCTGGAGTTATTTTCCCTTACTAGGACCTAAAAGGATGATACCTTCTCTACCCTCACTATGCTTTCCTTTACTGCTACGCTTAAGTAGGCCCAACAGCTTCTTGATCGCAAGGAATGCATTATTATCCTCATCTCCTCTTATTCTGATAATGGCATGACATTAGCACCCTTATTCTAAAGAATCACCTTATTTAATGCTACTAAAAAAGCCTTGGAGAGGGATATGATAGAACTGAATGTCATTGTTGACACTCTACAAGCTGCCACAAAGACCTATGATAGTAAGCAGGCTCAAATTCAAGCATTGAGGAAGTAGATTGCCTACTTGGAGGAAGAGTCTATGGTTGACTTAGCCAAAAGGAAAACTGCTCAATATCAGTATGAGTAGCTTAAGTAAAAGGTGGATGTTACTAAACAAATCCTCATTGCTCTTTTGCTAGAAGTTTGATAGCAAGATACTCATATGAAAACATTAAAGGAAGATCGGGTTGCCTTTATAGAGCTTGACTTTTCACTCACAAGCTACATCTTTGGATTTTCTTCAATTTGACTTGGTACAGGTCTCCGATATCAATCTTGATTTGCACATATGCATTTTAACCTCTCACGAGTGCTTTGGACATGCAAAGCATTTTACATTTTTCTTATGGAAGGTAGAGCACATAGATGCATTTTCTGATAAGTGGAGCACATAGTGCTATATGCTACATACATTCAATTGAAATGCACATAGTGCATAGTCTTTTCCTATGAAAATCTAACATGCTTCATATGTCACCATGTTATTTTGGCATGAATGAGGACTTTTGGGCATAGGGCGCGCATCCTTAAGTGCCAACAGTATGGGGTGCATAAAGCTTCAAATTCTGATGTGTGGAGCACATCCTACTATATGTTGCACATATAATATATTTCTATACTACATATTACTCATATCACCTTCAGAATTCATAGAATCCTATATTGTTAATATATTTTTGACAACCCATGACCTTTACCTATAAATATGGCTTATATATCTATAAGAAAGAGGTTTAAAATTTGCTAATTTTGCCTTAGCAAAGAATTCCTCACATTCCTTTAAAGTTTGCACGTCAAAGGGGAGGCATGTGCAATTGCCTTTATGTCTACATCTTGGGGAAATTCCCCTTAGTCAATTTGCTCTATCATAGTTGAAACCCTTACTATGATAATAGGCACTTCCAAGTCTTAAGACTCAGACACAATTTCTTTCCCAAATTACTTCTAATTCTTGATGGCATTCCGATCCTACCATGCATGCCAAAAAAATGTTCGCATGATTTTTATGTTGCAAACGTACCAGAAAATTTGAATGTTCTCAAACTATTTACGTCTTCTAACTCATAATCAAAAAATTATGAATCTCTTATTTGCTTGCATTAGAAAATTAAGCTCAAGAAATAAAACAATGCTATAAAAAATGTATTTGTAAATGAGTAAAACGGCAATGAAAATTAAATAAGAAAAATAAAATTTTCAATATAAGAACTAACAATTAAAAACGTTATCATAAAAACATCTAATTATATAAAAATAGCTCTAACTATTCTGTCCAATAATTTATTTATATTTATAGTGGATGATTGTTTTTTTTTTTAACTTGGTTTATTTTCTAAAATTTATTGTTTCAATTTTTTTATGTCAATAATTCCTACTCGGTTGTTTTCTAGAAATTAAATAAAAAATAGAAATAAAATACATTATTAAAATTTATATATCGACGACCTTGTGTGAGGAATCTTTGTGGACCTATTTCTCTTTCGAATAACACTTTCTTACGTGGAATTTGGAATTTGGAATTTGGTAATTCGGTTCAAGTACATATGATCATATTGTTTGATCATCAGGATTTCAGCATCAAATTTGCTCAATCTGATTATTGAATTAGCAGTAGCAATGGCAGCACAACTAATTATTTACCTCGATTCAAACTTCAAACTGCACTTCGGACGTTCAGGCAATTTAATGGGAACCGCAACTCTATCCCTGGGCAGAAATAATAAAGACAGAAACAGCTTGGAAAACAGAAGCAAACTAATATCTCTACTCGTCAATGATATCCATTACTGTGCTTTCGACATTCCTGCTTTTGAGGACCGGGTTCTCACAATTCTACGCAAATAGTTCTTATCATAACTCCTCATTATCATCCACTAGTCTATAAAAGAAGAGGAAGGGTATGAAGACAGCATGATTAGATTAGATTGAGCATACAACATCAACTTTATGCTTGAGTAGGAGAAGAAAATGTTAAATTAACTGTAACGATAATGATAAGAAGAGGATGAGATTGTACGGTTCTCTTCTTTTTCTTTTTCCTCATTCGCTTTCAGGTATCTTTCTTGTCCTAGCAAGCTGAGAAGATGAACATTACTTACTTTGTTACTTCTCAACTTTTGCGGCTATTAGAATCTGAATTGAGGAT
The DNA here is from genome assembly GCA_948192965.1 of Dalechampia spathulata. Lineage (NCBI taxonomy): Eukaryota > Viridiplantae > Streptophyta > Magnoliopsida > Malpighiales > Euphorbiaceae > Dalechampia > Dalechampia spathulata. Next base: position 5,130 of record CANYBF010722096.1, read on the forward strand.
CCACGTCCATCGCCCAAGTAAACTTAGCTAGAAGAGATTTGTTAAATATCTGAAGAAACAGCGAATGAATGACATCATTCCCATAGTAGGAGGTGGAAATTTTCTTAAAATACTTCAACCAGCAGCAATGAAAACGTGGTTTTACCTTTTCAATGGGAACTTCATGCCGCTTGCACCATGCGACGGTGATCCTAGGATCAAGGTAATTGATTTTGGATGTGCCTAATGCCACGGTTTTCAGATCCTCTTTAGTCTTCATAGCCAGTTCCATTTTCTCGATTCTTTGATTGGTTGATGAAATCTTTTTCTCAATTCTGTGACCATCAAATGAACCCCAATAAAACAACATAACAGCCCAAGACGTATGTATAAAGTACTCAAAATGAACTCCAGTTATATTACGCTTCAGGACTCAGGTTCCTTTTTCGCTTTCCATCTGCACCCTTCAATGGGGGCTTCCCCTTCTTGGCCCTGTCTAAATCAGTTTTTAGCTCTTTCATGGTGTCCTGCAACAAATAGAACAAGAGTCGATATCAAGAATGAACTTCAAAGGCACAAGAAGTTCTGGAGATAAATATCAACTACTTTTTTGGCAGAAAATATATTGAGCATGAAAGACGACAAAATGTGAGATTATGTGCCCAGACAATTTCTCATGCCAAACCAAATGTGAATCAACATTAGATAATAATCAGATTTCCAAAGAAGTTAACGGCACAATTTATTACCTTAAGTTCCTCAATTTTCTCGGTTAACTTGGACATTTGCACACTATGGGATTTTGATATTGTACGCTGATGATTACATATGATTGCAACCTGCAGAAAGTGAGCCAGAAATTTTAGATATCTCAGTTCAAAATCAAAGGACCACCACCACCAATCTAGAATGTTTCTGCCCAAGCTGGTTTTTACCTCCTTGTTAGCTCGTTGATAAGTGACAACTTTTTCTGCAAGATCGCCATCCTCAGTTTCCTCGTATAGCTGTAAAAAATAAAAAATATGTATCTTTCACTTCACTATAATAGCAGGAAAGAATGCAGGCAGGGCAATCAATAACAATAACAATAACAGTAATAATCAGAAATTAAACAGTACGGGCTCACTTATAAATGCCAAACATTGTAAGTCCTGTTCAGAAGTGGTTATTCTGAACTTGACTTAATAACGAAATTTAGTCACGATATAGATGCCAGAAACAAAATACGAGTTCATTTTATCCAATCTCGCATATCTGGCATACCTAAAGCATGTCACTGAAATAAACTGTCTACAGCAGACTTTCCAAGCCTCCTAAATTCAGTACATGTTACTAAACAATATAACCCAATTACCAATTCACCTTTTCATCAAGTGTGATAGATGCATTATATGTACGGAAAACTTTTGCTGTGAGGCCGGGCATGAGTTCCTTGAGGTGAGCATTCAGTTTAGTGGTATCCAGCATGTCAAAAAGATCATCAGTTTGCTTTTTACCTGCAGTAAAACATTTGTCAGAAGGACCAAACAAAAATATTAAATTCCCTGTATCAATGTTCACAGGCTCACCCTTCTGAAAGGTTCCAATTGCCTCATACACTTCAGGCTTAACTTCAACTGTGTTTTCATATCGAATTGAATCTTTACCAAGGAAGTCGAACTAAATGAGAGGGAATAAAAACACAGGTGTCAAGAGTTAGCAATCTTTAAAGTAAAATTTAGAATTAAAATAGGCCAAATTCCACAGTTGTCGAATGAAAAAAATGGTACTTCTGAATTTACCTTTAAATTATAGCTTCCCGGAAGACACTCTACGTTGGCTACTTTCAGAGTACAACAACCAACAGTATCAGCTTCATCATCATCCTACGTGAGGCAAATATTGAATGAAAAAAACATGACAACATGTTGACTAAAATAAAAAGGATGTAAAGCTAACGGCTATTGGAGAATATCTCATAAATAATTCAACTCAACTCAACCTTAGTTCCAAGCTAATTGGAAGTTGGGTTGGTTATACAGATTCTCTTTTTACACCTTTGAAAGATGTAAAACTACTAGATCATCTTGAATTAATTTTCTCCTAGTGAGTTCTGGTCCATGTCTGCCATCTCTTTATCATGGTGGCTGATATCCATTATTCTAACTTGATAGGAAAAAGCACCACAACCATCAAACCTACATTGTATGCACGCTATCTTAACTTTACAGTGCTGCTGAGCAATATAGACTCCAATAAATATCTTAGATAACAAGTAATTTGTGAGTTGGGATGATATTGAAGATGTGATGTGACAACAAAGATCACATAATAAAATAGAACAGCAAACATCAACAAAACCCATATAATGCACTACTAATGAGAACTTGTTTTTAAGCCATTTGAAGACTATATGACACCAAAGATGCAACAGAGTATCAAAAATTGAAGCTAATGATGCAATTCATATCAAATGAGAGATGGAACAATGATTAGAGAAGTGAACGTCAACCCAAGATAATGAAAAAGGGAAAGGACTGAAAGAATATACATATATGAAAAAAAAAATTACACACGTAAAGATAATACCTTCTCATTGCCTGCTCTAAGAGCTAGTTTATCAATAAGATAGGTGGCAACTGCTATTTGCCTTTTAGTAATATCTTTACTCCTAAAATCCTTTTGGTATGCCGTTCTAATGTTGTGAATGTAGTCCTGCACTCAAAACACAGAAATCATTGATGGACAGTTCAAATAAGAATATTGCATTAGAATCTTGAAAATCACAACCTTTAGCTTCCTTGCTTTTTCATATTTCTCCTTGTCACTTTGTCCCTTCAACGAACTGCTGGCTGCCAAGAAAACATATTTGAATTCTTTTGGATTGATGGGATCATTCCAGAAAGCCAACCATGTAACAGTATTATCATGCTTTATTTCTTTCCAGCTGCAAAATTAAAATGTCAAAACTTTAGTTGGCCAAAAAAAATCCTAATTCTCCAGCTCATAAAAATGGTGACAGCATCCAGTAACTAAAACAAGATCAACTGGAAAACACCTTTCACCAGGAATAGGGCATTCAGGAATTGGAGCATCTTTTCCAATATTTATGGTAATATCACTTGGATGGATGCGCTTTTTGAGCTTTCCCATCTAATAAGTACCACAAATGTATAAACTAGAAAGTGAGAACAGTGGTGATATTTATGGATCAATTACACAAATGTACTGATATTTTGTCCATCGTATCAAAATGGCACCAATACTTTACTTTGTTTCAATTTAGTAATAAATTTTAATTGTTGAGTTCAAATCAGAGCGCCTAAAATGTTTCTAGCCAAAATTGCTAAGTTAGAAGGTAACGAATGTGGAAAACAATATTTAATTATTGAATTTAATTAAAGTACTAAAAGTTTTTCAAATAAAAAATGCTAACTTAGAAGGTTTAATGATACCTCATCTAGCAAATTTAAAAAAACATGGTCCACTGCCGATACTATCCTTAAAATTGTTAAATAAGATGTCATTTTGGGCTTCTAACTCAACATTCTTGGCTTAAAAAAATTTTGGTACTTTAGTTTGAATTCAATAATTAATCTTGTTACTAAATTGAAACAAATTAAAGGAAATGGTAACGTTTTAATATAATGGTCAAACTATTGGTACTACTTATGTAATTAACCCTAATATTCATAGTATGAAAGACTTATCAGCCTACAACATGACATATAGAAGAAAATACATACCTTAGGATGCTCCCCCCGTCCTCGAAACAGTCCAGGTGGTTCAACTCTGAAATTTCCAACCTGAAATAGTGACAAGCATTAGAAAGGGAATGCAATTCTTTGCTTTAAGAATATGAAGGGTGCTTAAGAACTGTTTAGAGGCTATGTTACTTACCACGAATGCACATCACTCACAAAGATCCACATATAAATAGCTATGGAAATACAAGTATTTTTTTCAAGAGTATGGTAACAGGGCAAAAGTATAGGAGAGTTACCTTCTCCTTCACACCATCAACAATCGCCCACATGTACTTCTCCTCTTGCTTCAATTTCTCTTCTCTTAGGGCCTTCTTCTCCTACATGAAAATAATTTTTTGATATTTTACTGATGATCAATAAAGAACGGTAATCTGCAAGATACCCTCAAAAAGATTTGCTGAAAAATGCACATGTTGATTTCATTAATAAAAATGCATCTGCTTTCAAGGGCAAGACTCTCTCAAATTCTGAAGTTACCATTCATAAAATGGTATTAGGATTATTTTTTTGAAAAAAGTAAGCTTCAAAGAGAGAACCAAAAATCTATGGATTTAAAAGAGCATGGAGCTTATTTATTTAACAAAACTGGTTTAACACACCAAAATATTTTCCAGTGACAGTCGAAAATTAGAATTGGTGTTATAGATCACATCCATGGGTGATTGCACAACAGTCTTCAATCATCGACCAACTTTAGTATTTTGTATGCCAAGATTGCTATTTGTGCATTAACATACTTCTGTACTCATTTGCTTCTTCTTCTCCTTCTCCCGTTCATGCCATTCATATACTGGGGTGAAATCGCAGTCCTCCAACTTCTGTATGACATGGTTTTTCCCCAATAATTTTCGCCAATCATTCCAGAAGTTATCAAGAAACTTTGGTTTTTGCATGTAGTCCGTCTCTTTCATCACTGCAAACATTGTTGCTACCTGCAGATCGATAAAATTAAACAAACTATTTCACAAATCATTTAGTAAACATTTTGAGCATTTTTAGTAGATGCAGAGAAACAAAAAGATAGTGATATGATTTGTATCCAAAATGAGAAACACCTCTTCTTGTACAGGAGTCAAATCAACTGGCCGCCCCCTGTATAGAATCTTGATGCCATGCGGTTTGTAAGGAGGTGGGAAAATCACACCGTTGTGCACCAAGGTGGTCCATTTTTTCTGCCCGTCAGTGGAGCTAGGTTGGACCTTTGTTGACTTGGAGTATTTTGTATTTTTCATTTGTTTCTTGTTCTTCTTGATCGTCTTTTTGACTGACAAAGAAACAACTTTATTTTCCTTTTGCACAGTAGATGATGATTTGCCACCAGAGGAGCCCAAGTTCTTCTTCCTCTGGGCAATTGGAATATCATCAGGAGGTTTTGACTTAATTAATTGCTTAACTTTTGTTATTTCAGATGCATCAGATAGCTTAGGCTTTTTAGCAGAAGAGTGGTCCAACGAAATAGCCTTATCAACAGGTCTCTTAGTTGGCATCAGAGGTCTCTTAGTTGGCATCAGAGGTGCTCTTTGTTGCTTGTCCTTTGAAGTCGATCCATTTTCTTGAATTTTTGATGTCATAGGTTTCTTTTCCCTAATGCTGTTAGATTCATTACCAGATGTTCCTGCAAACAACTTAGTCGTAAACCTTGATGCTATAGGGACCTTGTCATCATCTGAATCTTCATCTTTGACACGATTAGATATGGTGACCACTTTGCTAACATCGTTTGAGTTTCCTTTTCTCCTAGCACTCAACGGCAAATTATCCTCAGAGTCACTATTTGGTTCAACTTCATGTTTAACAGAATCGAGTGGAGTTTCTTGTTTAACAGAATTGTTATCCTCCCTCCCAACATTAGGGGAATTCTGTTTAGATGTCTGTTTCAAATGTTGACCCAAAGAACTTGAACCTTTTGAATTTCTGAGTGGTGACCTCACTGGAGATTCCTTGGCAGACGAAGTTGATGCTTTAGGGCTCCCTATTGGAGATTTGAGGAGTAATGTCTTGGATGATGGAACAGTGTTTTTACCCTTATTGGCATTTAAGCTTTGACCATTGGTATTCTGAGAGGACAAAAGTGGTTTCTTTACTTCCGAATGTAATTGATTTTGCTTAGATGTTGAGTTACTACCCCTTTTAAAAACTAAGGGCCCATCATCCTCCTCATCCCCACCAAAATCATAGACGTTTGACTTTGCAGGTGCCGGAGCAGCCATTTTCATACAACAAATCTCTGCGTTGCCATGAACCAAAGTTCTGAAAAAATTAGAAGTTAATCAAAAACCCAAATCAAGTCATATTGTCTTTAAAATAAAAATTAAAAAAATCATCAAAATTAGCTAATTACAGGATTAAAAGTATGTACTTAATACCATGACTTGATTAAAAATGAAAACATCATTTCATCTGGAAAATTCGAAACTTTTACCAAACCTAAAATATGGAAAGGTTTTATCTACAGTTATAGGTGTGTTTCCTATTGCAAACCCTAAGTTTTAATTCGTATCGCAGACCTCCGAACATTATAAATTTGGTAACAGCTAAAATCTTTTAGCTTATTTCAAGAAAAATCGTATTGAATTATCATGCAAAATTATACTAATATGAAATTCATTAAAATCTTAGACATGGTCAAGCTATGATGCTATATCATATCCTAGTAAACAGAACATTCAGATAATAAGCCCTAATCAAGCTAAAGCTACCAAAACATCAGGTCGCTTAAACGAAAGTCAAAATCAGGGTAAAAACATTCTAAGTCCCATTTCAGGTTTAATAGCTCTAAGCTAAACACAACAACAAAAAAACACATTCTACACATTTGTAATCAAATTAGAAGTGCACAAAGCAAAATCAACAAGCTAAACATAATTTTAAAAAATACATATAATTAAAACTAAACAAACAAAAATGGGATAAGGTATGATAGTAAACAGACCCAGAAACACTTTAGAGTGAAATTGCAAATAAAATTGGAATAGCGAATTGTTAACGGAAAAGTTTACTTCTCTGGTTGCCGGAGGTGATAAAGGGCGGTGATAGGATAGATCGAGTCCAGTGGCTAATGGCTGTTATTGTCTGGGTTTTATTTATTTATTTGTTCATTCATTTATCCGTGTTGCGTTGTGTGTGTACTTGTTTTTGTCTCTCTTTGTTTCTTCCCTTTCTTTGTTGTCTTTCGCAAGGCGTTGAAGCAACCGATTTAGAAAGCTTTTTTTAAACTTTTATTTTTGAACCATGCCTTTTTTAAACTCAGTTGCTTGTTTTTGATTTTGTGTTTTTCATGTTTATTTTTTTTAATAAAAAAATACTAATAAATTTACTTCTAATTTCATCAAAATTTAAAAAATATTAATTATTTTAATTAAAAAATTAAATTTAAATATATTATTTCTATTATATCCTTAATTTAATATAAAAAGTAAAATCATACAAATAAAAAATTGGATCTATTTTTATGAAATAAAAGAAGTAATTAACTATGTCATATCTATAAATATAATCAAAATTTTATTTTAATATAAATACTAATTTTTATATAAAAGAATGTTTTTGTACCTACGAATACTAGTTTTTACTTAAAGTATTTTAATATGAATTCTAATTTTTAACTGAATTACCACATAAATATTACATTAGATAAAATACTAAGTTTTGTTATAAAGATATTAAATTAAATTAATGTAATATTATTAATTGAATTATATAGATTCATATTATACATATAAAATATATATTATGTACATCTAAACTAAATTCAATATAAAATCTATAATATAAAATTATATTAAATATTTATATCGAGAATTTTATCACTTAATTCTATTAGATGGTGTACATTCATATCATCAAGTATAATGAAATCTATATTTTTTATGTATGATATAAATAATTCTCATGAAAAGTAAGGTATTTATGATTATTTGATTTGACGACTATTTTCACAATGCAACATGAGACATTTTCAATATATTTATCATTTATCCTAGAATTATCCCAAACCAAATACATTTAAATATGAATTTTTTATGGAATAAGCGTTGAAAAGGTAAGTGAAACTTATTGATATTGCTAATATCTATCAAATCTTTTAATTAATTTTTGATTGTATAGTCTTATACATGTATAATCTTAAAATCATTTGATTTATTCTCAATTGTATAGTCTCATACCTATACAATCTTAAAATCACTTAATTGTGTAGTTTCATCCTTACACAATCTCAGCATCCCTCTTTTTCGAGTATGAGATTAATTCCTTAATGCTAATCACGATTATAGTGGAATCCTCAATCATTTCCATGTACGTTCTTATAACAGAATATGAATGTCAAACATTGCATAAAAATCATCATATAAAATTTAATCATATCATGGGAATATATATATATATATAAACCAATATGTTATGCACTTCCCTTTATTTTTTTTTTCATATCAATTGTTTAATTATATTATCCATTAATCTTCTTAATGCATGAATGAAAAATGATGTCTTGTGAGAATGCATTCATGCTATGTATTCTCCCTCTTATTTTTCTGTATCATTATATTTCATTTCATATGCGCGCTAGGTACTGGGTCTTACATTTCATTTCATTTCATTTCCATGGTTCATCATAATAGAACCCCTTTCACTTTCATTTCATTGATTTCATAACACTTTCCTTTCCATTCATTTCCCGTAGGAATTCATTTCATTATGCCCAAGTACCCTTTTTCATTTATCATTACCTCTTATTCATTCATTTTCCTCCTTCCTTATTTCTCCATATCATGTCATGTATATGGATATGTCACTATATACTATATGTCATGATATGTATACTCAGTGCCATGATTCCAAAATACATAAACAAGCATCATATCATATATTATTCATTACATTGATCATTCATTTCAATAAACATATATATATATATTATAGTATACAGCTTAATTAGTCATAATTTTATATTATTTCATTTAATTCATTCTTTAATAATCATATAAAATCATATAAGAATGCAATATAATAATTACTATTTTAATGACTTAATTAATAAGCCATGATATTAAATCTCATACATCTTTAATCACCATTTAAATTTCCTCTATCATCTATGGCATATCATAGATCAATTAATTTATAAACTTTAAATCTATGAGAACACATACCATATAATATTAATATTGCTTAACAACCTTCATTATTAATCATACTTCTAAAAATTAAATTCATGTTGTTCTGAAGAAAACCTATATCATATAATTAATATGTTTAATGTCGTGTTCAATATATGCATTAAAATAATTACTATGCATATTTTTTTTTCACATAACATGAATATAACCATATAAGAATGTGATTATTTCTTTATTTGAACTTCATCACTTTGCCATAAATGTTATATCATAATATATATATAATCATGAATAGTAATCATATATTATTATTAATGATTAATGACCATTGTCATTAACAATGCACATTCGTAATCTAAATATTATTATTATCTTTAACAACTTAATCATCATAACATGTCTTATCATTGTCATAAATATGAAAGTCATTTTATGCATTATAATGTATGTCATATGGCAATTATTTATTTAAGTTTATTATTTGTTTATTTATTTATTTTTTAAACTTTGATAAAACATAATCATAATAATAAAATAAACAAAAGTAACATATAATCACATGTTAAAAATTAAGGTAAGATTATTACTTACCTGTCGATTCATTAATTGAAAGAATTAGCTAAAAGCATAAACCTGGTTTTTCGTTCCTTCTCATTTCTAATGATTTGCATCAAATTCCCCTCTAAACCATATCAAATACAAATTAACATTTTTTTTCTTTACTTAACAACTTAATTTCATAATTAATCACTTATCCATAATACATGATATCATATACAACTTATATATGTATATATATATATATATATATATATATATATATATATATATATATATATATATAAAAAA
>CANYBF010722209.1:0-11039 GCA_948192965.1 Dalechampia spathulata
TATATGATTTATGTAAAAGCTTATATTTAAAACTTTTCATGCGCATAATTGACAACGAGTGATATTAATTAAACTTATATAGTGAGGTATTTCTATAACTATTTAATTAGTAATTTAAGATTATCTATTACTACTCTTTTAAAATATGATAAATATATGTTTTATTGAATCTTAAATTTTTATTTAATATAAATTTTGTAAATTATTGATTTTATGAAATTAGTAGACTTATAATTTATTTAATAAATAAAATTGTATTATCATAGATTACAATAGGAAATGTATTTTGGAGATAAATATTACATATTCATTATTCTCAATTTAATTTTAAATATGATAATTATATGGTAATTTCCTTTATACATTATTTTTAAATAGGATATTAGAAAATATAATTATTAGTATTTGATGCGTATACTATTATTGCCTGGCATAATTGTATGATTAGTAAATGATTGAATTCTCTAGGAATATTACTAAGTTTATATATATATATAATTACAGGATCTACTGAGGAGCCTATTCAAATGTCTCCTAGACGCGTAGATAAGGGAAAAGCAACTGAAGGTTAGTGCTAACTACACTCGACTTAAAAATTTAAGTCTGAGATAATATCACACACGCACTGCATAATATATATTGAGTTGCATGCTTTGGAAATTATGAGAAACAATATGTTATGCACTTTGACATTCCAAGACATCACATCATAAAATCCCATTCATTCTTACATAACTCATCAGCATTTCATAACATCACTACCATGGCGCTATAAAGACAGAAAAGTGAGATTTTTTTAATTACTGAGATATAGTTGCGTGTTGAGATATATTTATATATGGAAGCTGAGTACAGTCGCTTCCCATACACTGAGTTTAGTCGTGCATGTTGATTATTATTACTGAATGTTGAGTACAGTCGCATTCCAGACAATGCTATGATTAGAAAAGTGATTGATGAACTACGATGCAACAATGAGCTCATTTTTTTTGAGGGAGAGTGCAAAACATTGCATTCTTATAAAGTCATTTCATAATTGCATGCATTCATCTTGAACTGAAATATGATATTATAATTATATAAATATGTAAGTTATTCATGATGCTATGAATGAAAAACCGAAGTGAATCCAGGTACTATAAAGTGATGAGTTAAGGACTATGGGCTTATGTACAGGCTAATACGATTATACATGAATTTGATTTGTACGCTGCATTAGAATAAATATTATTATTGACTTTGGATTACTTATCTTTACCATGATAATAGTTGTATTTTATTACTTTAAGATTCTTTACACTTTAATATTTTTATTTATTGCATTCATTTTAATTAGCACCACTAAGTTTTACTCAGCGTTTATCATTTGATAAATGCAGGTCCAAGCACTTCTGAGATTAGATGGGGGTAGCGGAGTTTGTTGGTAGTATGGCTCACAGATTTTGTAGACCTCTTGAGTGTAGCCCGGGACACATTAGGCGGACTCCTTTGGGCATTGTGTATGCAGTCTATGCTTCTTCTCATTTTAGGCAGTAATACTATTTTGTATTGTATTTGGTTATTACTTTTTGGTACCATTGGGGTAACTACTGATATATATTTAAATGCTTACAACTACGCGTTATAATTGACTCAGTGTTGCCTCTTCTTCCTTGGTATCTCTATGCATGATATTTTAGAGATTCTTATAGTTATGTTTTGTATGCTTTGAGTTGTTGTTGTTATCTTGTGATTTTTCCCTTTTGATGAAATTTTGGGACTTTAGTGAGGAGTTTCAGGGTTTCATTACGGGACATGTCTCGACTAGGAGGTGTGACAGTGATGCTTGTTTTGCAAACACTACAAGAACTGCCAGAAAATAGGAGGCCTTGGATGAAGGAATGAAATGCGCCAACAAGGAATTATGGTTTGTGAAATATTTAATATATGGGGGATGGATTTTATGGGACCCTTCCCACCTTCATTCAGCCATGTTTACATTTTGGTATTAGTTGATTATGTGTCCAAATGGGTGGAAGCTAAAGCCACCAAGTTTAATGAGGCTAAAACTGTAATTAATTTTATCAGGACTAACGTGTTCAATAGGTTCAGAGTTTTAAAGGTGATAAGCAATCGAGGAACACATTTTTACAATAGGAAGTGGCATCTCTATTTTGTAAATATGGCGTAACTCATAGAACGACCACTGCTTATCATCCTCAGGGAAATGGACAAGCCGAAGTCACCAACAGAGAGATTAAGTCAATTTTGGAGAAAATAGTGAGCCCCAATCAAAGGGACTGGAGTTTGTAACTTGACAATGCTTTGTGGGCATACAGAACTGCTTATAAAAGTCCTCTTGGAATGTCACCTTTCAGGATTATGTATGGTAAGCCTTGCCATTTATCAGTTGAACTTGAACACAGAGCTTATTGAGCAGTGAAATAGTGTAATATGTTAATTGATGAGGCTGGTAATCATAGGAAGTTACAGATTCATGAACTAGAGAAGATAAGGAATGAAGCTTATGAGAATTCTACAATCTACAAAGACAAGACATGTAGACTTCATGATAAACATTTGAGTCAGAAAGAGTTTTCCATCAGGCAGAAAGTACTATTGTACAATTCCAGGATGAAATTATTTCCTGGAAAACTGAAGATAAAATGGTTAAGACCCTTTGAGGTGAAACACATTTTCCCACAAGGAGCAGTAGAAATCCAAAGTTCAAATTTGGGAAAATTTTTTGAAGTGAATAGACATCGCCTCAAGCCATTCTATGAAGGATTCTTTACTCAACCAACATGTGTTATCATGTTGAGTGAGCCTTTTTCAGAATAGAGCACATCAGGAGTTGAGCTGGGACTAATAAACCAAAACTAAGCTTTTCAATTTAAGTTTTAATTTTGTCTATTTTTGTTAGATGTTATGCCCATAAGGCAATAAATAAGACAATAGTTCATTTTTAGTTAGTTAAATTTAGTTTTACTATCTTCTAATTTTTAATCTTCTTCTTTGAATCTAATTTTATTCTCGTGATCTATTTGCAGAAGTCTAGATGGAAATTTTTCTAGGAGTAGTAAAACATACACTATGCATTTTAATGGAAGGAGTCTTCTAATATGACTTAAAATTCCTTTTAAGTTTATCTTTTAAGGGACTTTAAATATTTACCACTCCTCATTTACTATGTAGGACCCAAAGTTATTCATTCTCTTATGATTTTACTTTTCCTTAAATTCTTAAATTAAGGATTTTAGGTAGCTATGGTGCATGCCAAAAAATCAAATGGTGTCTAACCAACAACCAAGAGACACATCGACAAGGAGCCCATCATGGTGGATGACGATGATCTTACACCACTAATAAAGAACCCATGGTTTTATATATCATACACCGATATTGAGCATACCAGAATCAAGTTCTATATCGGTTAGAAACCACCCAAGCCTCACCAATATTAACGGGCTTGGTTGCCTCCTAAAGTGGTGGATGATGGTTCTGAGCGAATGGCTGAATGGCTTATCCGAGCCATGATTGAAGAATCCCAAGAGATACGTGAAGAAGAATGGGAATCAATCCAAGAGAGAGAAACACCAGCGGAACAACAACAGTAAGAATCGACAAAGAAAGCTACCCCAGACATCGCAGCACCAGAAATTGAGTATCAAATAGAAGAATAATCTGAAGATGCATTGCTCATGCGTCTAAGACCCAAACACCTAAAAGGTGTGTTGCCCCCAGCTCTGTCAAAACTCAATAGATATTTCAAATTTAGAAAAGAAGAGAAGAAAAATTATGCTAAAGTGGTGAATTTCAGAGTAGTACAAGGTAAGATGATTGACTATCTTATTATTGAGAAATTGCGGCTGAACTGCTCTGAGTATATCGCAGGTACAATATGGAAAAAGGTATCTAGAAATTAACTATCCAATTTACTATGAATTGGATTATGAATTTTATAGTACCTTTGTTCTTGATAAACTACAGTTGTTAGCTTTGGATAGACCAGATGTTATTTGATTTAGACTTTTGGGATAGTAATTTTCATTTTCCATCAACAAATTCAATTTGAATTTTGGTTTGATTGATGAAGTCATGGATGCATATATTGATGCCTTCTGTGATATTCTAAAAAAATTCAATGCAGAGGAGCTTTAGGAGCAATATACAGCCATTTCAACAACAAATATGATCCTACCTTGATAAAAGATTCCAACTTGCTAGATAGTTCTCTAACTTATCTAGATGGACTATTAATTTAGTATTTTTCTTGCAAGAATGATTTATCAAAAATTATAACAAGAGTTGAGCTGTTTTTCCTCCAATGTATTTTGGAAGGAAAGGCAGTCAATCTAGGCTATTTCTTAGTAGCTCAATTGAAGGCAGTGGTCATAGCTTCTAAGCGACTGATTCTTGATCATGTTGTGACTCACTGTGCTATTCAATTAAAATTGTTTAACCTCTTTTCTCACAATCTCCATAAGGCTATTGAACTCTTACCTCTTAACTTATCTAGTTTAGATGAGTTGGGTTTACTATATAGGAAACAAGAAGCACCTGGTTATGGATTCTGTCCCCCTAGACCAATTGTTCCTATGCATAATAGAGTTTTTTGGAAGGGAAAATCAATAGTTGAGCCTACACTAGCTTCCATTTTAAAGCCTCGGTCTGCTACCGCTGCTGAGTCAAGACTGTTACAAGAATTTGTAGCACTGCATACTAAACTGGGTAAGATGACAACCAGTATGGAGGAAGCTTTCCGATAAATCTTCTTGAGATTAGATGAGTTGGATGTAGAAGTTAGTAAGCTATGTCACTCATTGGAGATACAGTAATGATTACTCTGCCAGCAGCAGAGCAAAACAAATAGGTAATATTTGAAATTTTTCATTCTATTTTTTAATGCTTTGCTACTGTATTGTGCCTCATATTGGGCCAATGTGATTTAAGTGTGTGGGGGGGGGGGGGGGGGGTTAACTATTGCTAATTTTTATGTTTTTGTAGACCATTTTAAGTGTAGTTTATGTATTTAGTCAAAAGTTTTCATTTTTACCTGCTTTACTTTTGTTTTGCACTTAATTTTCTTAGTTTACTTCCATATTTTCAAAATCCTTGAACCAGTTTTCTTTCAAAACATTTTTTGATGTTTGAGAATATACCTTTATTTTTGATATCTTTACATGAGTTATTTTTGACAAATTGTTCGCTGCAAATAGAATTGATGAAAATGCTTGGTGATTGACTTGTAATGTTTTCACTATGCCTTTAAAATAATTACATGAATGAATAAATTGGCATGTGTGTAGTTCATTTCCCTACCACCAGGTTATTTTAGCTTAAAATGTTAACAGCTGAACCAAAAAAAAAAAGAATAAAGAGGAAATATGTTGAAACCAACATTAACCGGTTTGAGTGGTATGGCACTCAAGCTCCTTAAGTGGATTGTGTATGGAGTAGTTAATAATTGGGAGAATTTGACCCTTTTTAGGTCGTTACAAGTTTGAAAAAAAAAACACACTCTTCAAAAAAGAGCTTAACACTTTTACCTTTGCTGATTGGTTTTAGGTGGATCAGACCTAGACACCCCTTAAGCTACTATTGTGTATGGAGACATTGGTAATAGGAGAGTATCCCCCTTTTTTGGGCCGATTCATATCTTACTTTTTATAGTTCCTAAAATTTAAACTTGCTGAAAAGTGGTTTGTTGAGATAAATGATAAAAATAGAGCAATGGATGCTTAGTGGGTCTAAAAATTCTTTGTTATGTACTGATTTATATTATAATGTTTTGCTTGGACATAATTTATGATGGCTGTGCAGGGATATTGTAGGATGAAGTCTTTGTGTTTTCTATAGATTCTATTGATGGTTGGACTATTTTGATGAAATCTTTATGTTTAGAAGTTAAAAATATATGTTGTCTCTTTGACTCTTGCTGTTTTAATTTCAATGGATTGAGCCTTTTGATTTGATAGAAGGGATTGATAATGCTTAAGGGCAAGCATTGAGTAAGTGTAGGGGTATATGATCGAGCATTAATATGTCATTTCTCCAAATTGATATTTTTCCAAAATCCAAATTCATTTTATTTATTTATTTTTCTCCAATTATTCCAAAATTATGTTATTTTGTTTTTATTACAAAGAATCAAAGGATCATTCCATCCCTGTAGGATCAACTCTTCTTCCACTACTGCAAAATTATTAAATATCTATATTAGGGGAAGTATGATTTAATTTGACAGTTTCAACACCGAATCAATGTTTGTTAAATTATGATATGAAATGTAATTGCATATTATATAAGTTTTAGAAATTAATTTGCAAAACTAATTATATCGATTAAAGTCATGACTTAGAATAATGTGTTTATGCATTGAAAGTGGAAAAATGAAAAAGTTAAGATGGGGGGAAAATTGTATAAGTTAATGGCATGCCTAGAGTACATATTTAATGCACTATGGCTATAATGAGACTTTGTATAGATTATTTACTTGTAAATTGATGTATGGACTATTATATATACCTATATTCTGATATATAAGAGTGTGTAAAGTAGATGTATGTCAATTGTTACTCATGAGTGATGAGATATGAGTTCATATAGATAAAGTATGCAAATTCGGCATTAAAAACTCGAATGATTGACTGTGTAAGGCTAAGTTAAGGGTTTGCGGTAATTGCATTTTGCGTATTATATCATGAATCATCCAAGCATAAAGACATCTTCATGGTATTTCATAAAGTGGCTATAAGGCAGAAAGAAAAGAAAGAGTGATGATACAGTACAAAATGAAATGGAAGCATATCGAGTCAACATTCTTGATTGGAATTAAAAATACGGATTCCCTCAGCAGAATCATATAGCAGCATTCTTGATTGGAATTAAAAATACGGTTTCACTCAACCATATAGTTTACAATTACATTCCTTCCTATAGGAGATGAGTACCGGTACATAAATGGACTTAGTATGAATTGAAATTATGCATGATATTATAGGAAGAGATGAATTATTACAAAAGAATCAGAGGGAGAGTGCAAAGCATGAATGCATTCTCAAAAGCATACATCATCATTCATAGATGATATCAATATAGAGGTTGATGATGGTTAATGTATGATGCAAATACACTTACATATATATGTACGATGTTATTCTTATATGATAATTGATATCGGGAAAGTTACAAAAAGGCCCAAATTATATTTATTCTTATACTATCAAATACCAAATGTTCATTATTGATGAAGTATGATGTTTATTGATATGATATGATATCAATACACTGTCTTATGAATATTAATTGTGATTTGATGTTGGATGTCCTTGTTGTATAAAAGTATGCCTTGTATATATATATTCTTATAGCACCACTAAGTTATATACTCAGCATTTATCATTTGATGAATGCAAGATATAGGCGACTCAAGGAACATCAGGATTAACCGATCGGCAATTAGCAAAGGTTGGGTGTCACGTCTTTCAGCTGTGTAACATGCTCGCGTAACATGATTAGTAATTCTCTATTAAGAAAATCAATAATCATTTTACAAAGGATTCCATACATTTATGATTAAGTGCAGACATTTTTAAAAAAAAAATCATGCATACGATCCCTCAACTATATTTGATCCATTATCATACTATCATAATTTTAAGCATCATCATATTTAATTTATTAACATACACACATCATTGTTTTACATATATAGAGATCATCATAAATCATTACCAACATAATTAATAATACTGTCAAATACCATTATTCATAATTTTAATTACTGCCAAGTACTTTATTTAGAAGTTGCATGATTATTACGGAATAGAAATTGGATGAAAGTCAAACCAAACCATTTACCAATAAGCTTAGTTAAATTGTCTAGCTACTGCCACTAACATTCTTGTTCCCCCGCTTTTCTTGTTCCTACATTTATCAATTGACAAACGATGAGTATAAAACTCAGTAGTGCTAATATAGCATAAATTTCAAATATTATAATAATCAAGCACCACTATATTTCATTTATTTCCATATATAAAAATAATCATCATATCAATAAATTCCTAAAACATCATGTAATATTTCAAACATAATATCATGTTGTCATTAATTATTTACTATTATTGTTAATAATCATCTCCAATACTATTCATAATTTTTACTACAATTATTAATATATCATGCACATTTACTATATCACCAAAATCATATTCAAATCAATCTCACCTTGGTACATCATATCCTCAAATATCTTGATTAGTCATTTAATCATTATTTAATTGTCATTATAATTAAGACATTTCATATCATCATTTAATATCAACATTATCATAATAACATAACATGTTATTATCATGTATATATCATCATCGTCAAATCAAATGCTATCATTAATATATTAATTAAATATTAAACATGAATATCATGGTATATATATTTTTTTTGTAAACATTAGCAAGATGTGCTTATAGATGTATAATTATATACCATTTATTTAATCATCATTATCTATTCATGAACAATATATTTTTATGAGAATGCATTTATATTATGCATTCTCCCTTATATCTGTCCTTTAGACATTTGGCCATTTCATTTATATGCACATGTATCGAGTCTTTCACATCATAACTTAACTTATGGTTCAACAAATCAAAACCCATTTCTCATTCATTATCTTTTTCTTTTATTTTATTGTTTTCCATATCATTTTCCTTTTCGTCTAATTCCCGTAGGAAATATATCATATTCCTGGAATATCTCAATTAACATTTTTCTTATATTTGTTGATTTTCCTTCTTCCTTATTTCTCCATGTCATGTTGTACCATGTTCATGCTTAATGCATTATGTATATGACATGATTAATGAATACTTAATAACTTATCATAATTAATTGTGTAATGCTATTACATTACCATACCATCGCCCCTTTAACTATTAAATGATTTAGAGCTTCTAATTAAACTAGTATAAACCTGGAATATCCTTTTCCCTGTTTAAATCCTTTGATGGTACGTGAGGACTATCCCTTGTATTACCTATTTCACAATTCAATATTCATCTTTTAATAATATATTTCAACATTAATCATTTTTATAATTAACTACCAATGTATTAACCAATCACATATTAATGATAATCATTCATCACATCATAACATTATATATGAAATCATATAATTATTTACAATTGTATCTACTCTTTCATTTATCCAAATTAATTATCATATAATTTCAATTTTAACATATTTAATATCTACTTAATAATAATATAATACCACTGAAAACTGTAATCTTTTAACCTTCATTAACATATCATATGACCTCTTCATAACATCAATTAGCTTATATAATCATAGTCTTATAACCATTTAAATTTATTAAAGTCCTTAATAAATCCCATCATAAAACATTTATGTTATTTAGTCCAAACATTAGCATCTTATGTAATTACGTTCTTATTTTATTGCTGATTTAATTTCATAACTAATTTTGATTAAACAGTGATATTATAATATATATTATTGAACAATTATCATAATCAGTAATATTTTTTCATCATATATTGTCTAATTATCTCACCCCTTTTATATTGATGTTTATTAATCATTTAATATCTCAACAGTTAACACCTAACGTGTTACTATGAAACCACTAAACTGTTATCATCTTATTACTAATCATTTAATATTATATCTTAATCAGATTCCAAATATTAATCATGCCTATATTCTACTAAGAACAGTTACTGTCAAATACAGAGTATTAAAGCAGTTAATATCTATAATTATTTAATCAGTATTTAAACTTATAAAACTTCTTAGTAACCCTTTTTCATAACTAAATTTTGTTACCCATCTTAATCCAATGATATCTGAAACTCTGTCATTTTTGTTTCATAATATTACTTATCTGAGACTTACAATCTTACTATTTATTCTTTACTTAAGAAACACTATCCTTAATACATTCAATAATTAATCAGTAACTTATTTAAATATTCTAATATCTTAAATATACTTAATCATACATCCAGTTTGCATAAACATCAGTCTGCTTATCATTTATACAGTTACTTTTCAACAGCTCATCATATATTACTATCTTACTACATAACAATTTAATCTTATAATTCAAAACATTTCTTATTATGATATCAATTTCTTTACTGTCATCCTTTTTATACCACATGCTATAGCATATTCATTAACCAAGACTTAAGCATAATCAATCAGTTTACACTTCACTTTATAAACCATATATCTATGTATTCTGTACCCCACTGTTATCTTTTATTTTGTCCACCAAATTGAAACATATTATATCATTCATTTATTAACTCATTAACCTTCTTAATAATACTTACTATTCTTACTTAAAAGATCATTTAAGTCCCCACATATATCATAGACATATACTTTAATTAAGATCCCTTTAATACTTTAAAAAAATGCATTCTTAAATTACCTTTATTATAGCATTACTTAACCATTTCATAAAACTTCTTTTTAAATACTTTATATTATTATTTTAATGATCATATGAATCCTCAAACTTAATATGACCGAATTCTTCAATATAATCCATTTAAACATTGAAAAATCATATCTTAAGTCCATCTTTCCTTAATATGTGTATGCTTTTCTTAATAACATATAAAAACTCCACTTTATCTTAATTAAGAAGTTAAATACTTTAGTCATTGAAGCAGGGATTTTAGGGGTTAATAATAAAAATACGATTACAGACAGAATTAAATCCCTTAGTCTCTATGAACTTAGTATAGAGTGAGAAGGGTATCGAACTCAGGGAACACTGGTGTTATTTCATATCCATTTATAAAGCTTTATAATTTCTAATATCTCTTGTCATGTCACAATTCAAATAGATGATCGTAAGATAATAAAGATAAAGTTTGATTCTTAAATATATAATTAATCAAGTCAGATATGAATGATGCTTAAGACAAACCAATAAATAAATGACATCTTCATTAGTATCATACAGTACTCTCATGCCCATATAATGTATATTCATAGTATTCTCCATAAAA
>CANYBF010722423.1:0-11613 GCA_948192965.1 Dalechampia spathulata
ACCTCCTGAGATGGGAGAAGGATAAAGAGTGCAGGGCACTCAAGTAAATGGCCGCCTAAGGGCGATGATGAATACCGGCACCTAACGGGATCCAGTGTGTGCGAAAGGAATGTGCACATCAGGAAAACAAGAGTGAATGAGTGGAAGAGGAATGAGATTGAATGATAGACGCATTGGCATTTGCATTGCATTTGATGTTTATTGATGGATTGCTTATGTGGTTTAATGTTGGTTTTATATATGTTTCTAGCACCACTGAGTTTTATCTCAGCGTTTGTCATTTGATGAACGTAGGTTCGGAGCCCACGGGTGAGCCATCGGGAAAGGAATAGAGGTCGTCAGCTGAGACAGATCGATCTCGACTTGGTATGGGTCTTCTGCGGCAAACTCCAGCTCTTTTTGTGTCTGTGTGGCTATTGTATAGGTTGTATGGCAGTAGTACTGTATTTGTATAGCTTTTGGTGGTTTTATTGTACACACGCACTTATTGTATAACGGGTTTTATATTAATGAAGTATGGGTTGTCCATAATGTTTAATGCCTTTTTTTATGCGTGTATGAATGAATGGATCCCGGGTATTGCATGAACATCACGTTGTTTCGGCAGCATAACCACCATTAGGCTAGAGCGTGTCCCCATACGACGTCTGTACGATGTATCCCTGACGTCACAGGTATTGATTCTCTTAGCGGGTCACTGTCTGTGTCGTGGGAGCATGTCTGCCTGGGTATGGGCTGGGTGTGACACTTCAGATATAGGTTATGGATGTATTTTAAAATAAATTAAAGATGATAAAGAATGTATTATACAATTTACTTTAGGACATTGGAATCCTATTGAAGTAAATTATTATATAATTAAAAAAGAGATTTTAAGCATTGTTTTATCTATTTTTAAATTTTAGTCTGATTTGTTAAATCAAAAATTCTTATTACGTATTGATTGTAAATCTGCTAAAGAAGTATTGCAAAAAGATGTTAAAAATATTGCTTCAAAATAGATTTTTGTTATATAGCAAGCTATATAAAAGAAAGAAAGCTAATAAAACCAAAGAAACAAAAGTATCCAGTTCCTCTTCTTCTAAATCTAGTTCCACGCTTAAAGCCCTATCAGACCATTTTGAAGAAATTGTAAAGCTAGGATCCAAGTTGATAAAATCATAGGTTGATATTACCCAGGAAAAAGAAGAATCTAAAGCACAACTTATAAAGAATTGGATGGATCGATTCATCCAATCTCTAGAGATAGCACAAGCAATGACCAGTATAGTCACCAGAGAAAAAAGTGGTGCAGGTAAAATTATTCCTCCTCCGTTTGTAAAACTTGAGATAGGAGAATCTTCAACTTCTAAAACCCTATCTTAAATCAATTTAAAACCTTTAGTAAAAGTGAATTAACATATTCAAATAGTTTTAGTAAATTTTCCTAAAAGATCATAATGGTTTCAAAAAAATATTTCAGAAATTGAATTTATTATTGAAAATGGCATGCCAAATAATCCATGGGATATTGTAAAAGCTGTATATCCAAAAAATTGGTTTTTCAAACCAATAAATCTTTCTAAACCATAAGAATATTATTTTGCTATATTACAGGAAATTTATTCTATAAGTATAAAACATAATTTTGATACAAAAGATAAAAATATAATTTTGTATTCATCATTAAAATAAGAAGGATTTTACATCCTTTTGATTGGAAACAACCTTTGTACCAATCTATTAAATTTACAATGAGCTTCTTTTTGTATAAAACTACAGCCATTTCATATAACTATTGGGACTATATTGATGCCTGGTCTAAAGTATTTTGTATCCAAAACCCTTCATATACTCATTCATGGCTTGTATACTTTGACATAACCATAAAAAACCAATCCACCCCTTTATGGTTTATTGAATGGTGGTATAAATTCATAAATAATGATAGTGTATTATGACTAGATGTATTAAAAGCCTATCAATACTTTAAAACCAATTTTCAACCTTCTATATCAAAGAAAAGGTACCCCCACTTCAACTCTTTTGTATGACCTTCTATATTCCTTAGGTATACCAATAGTATTATGATGTATCGTATCAAATAGGAACTAATGTACCTATACTTGTAAAGAAACATAAAGTCAAATGGTGGAACACCTTTAGAAACTCAACATTTGACTATACTGTAAAAGAATGGTGTAACCAAAAAAATAATATCTCAATAGTAAAATCTATTGATAGTACATTTGGAGCTCAGAAGGTACATTCCCAAGCCTTACTAGCATCTACATAGACTATTGAAAACTATAAAGCTATTTGTATAAAGGTAGCTGAATCACTACTATCAATATCATAAATAGTAAAACCCAATTCATCAGGATCGTCAGTAAAAAGTAAAGTAGTATCTCAAGGAAAGAAAGACTCATCTTGTCACGCCCAGCCCATACCTGGTGTAACATGCTCCCGTAGCATACATAACGATCTCTCATACAAAATACCATTGAATACACTATAAGGGATACCTATACATGTATAAATAGATGTCGTATGGGGACAACAGATAGTATGGCGGTGAAATCATTAAACAGAACCAAACTTAACCCTGGATAACACCATACATTCAATTGAATGGACATGACAATAACCATATACAAAGGTTCTGATTACAATAACCGCACAAGTCACCACCAAACTACAAATACACTACTGCCTCTCTAATATATACAAGCTACAATACAAGACTACAAAAATAGAGCATGCTCGGCTGTCCCAGACCACCTCGAGATTGGGATTGCTGCTGAATCCACTACTCTGCTGACACTGGTAATCACTGCTCTAGGCCTTCAATAGTAGGCTCAGAACCTGCGTTCATCAATTGATAAACGCTGAGTTTAAAACTCAGTGGTGCTAGCTATCACACCCATATATATAAGAAACAAGCATGTCAGACAACAGGCAATACAATGCAATGCTACGCTTATCCCCTTCTCTCTCTTTCTATTCTGTACTCTCTTTCCCTTTTTCCTTTTTACTCATTATGCATAATATATATTCCAATGCTGGATCCCTATGTACCAGTACTCAACTCCCGAAGGAGGGCGACTGTAATCTTGACCCGTAGGCCCCTTTGTTTTACCTATGTCTTGACACTCAACTCCCGAAGGAGGAATGATAATATACGATTTCATTATGGAATCCTGTAATATGTGATCCAACATGCCTTTCCTCATTTTCTCTTGCTATGTTCAGGCATTCACAATCCCATATATCATGAATATGCTAATATGCAAGAGTAACGTATACAATCTCAAGCAGAAATCATGTAACTGAACAAATATAGAGCTCACCTCATAAAGCAATAGATAAATACGAGAATTCAATCCCCAAACATCATTTCCTAAGCCTTACTTGGCTTAAAACAACAAAAGAAGCAAAGAACAACTTAAAACCGACTAGCACTAATGGGCACTAACCTGGTAGAAGTAAAGCTTCTAGTGGCTAAGCAATCTTCTAAGCATCTAGCCTTATAGAATCAACTCCGATACACTTAATATCTTGAAGAGAAACAAGCTCTAAGGGTTTTGAGACGTTTAGGAAGGGTTTGGGAGGAAGAAAAGGAAAGAAAGTCAAAGAAAAGTCCAAGTTTATCCTCTTAAAAATGATGTTTTAAGTCGCGTACGGCCGTACCTAATATTCGTACGCCCGTACCAACCTAAAAACCCTAACGCATGGATTTTTCTGGGAGTTATCGTATGCCCATACCATATTTGGTACTCCCATACGACCCCAAAGTTCCTGATGCGTAAATTTTCTTGCGAGCAACGGTACGGCCGTACAACCTCTTGGTATGCCCGTACCGACTCCAGGACCTCCAATACCCTGTTCCCTTGAGCTTGGTACGTCCGTACGGCTATCCGTACGCTCGTACCGCAAGCCTAAAATCAAGACATGCCTAAATCAAAACCTCTAACTCACCTGAAACCTGTGAAAAATACTCCAAAACTGACCTAAACACATCAAAATCACTGTCCTTCGTCCAACCGAGAAGTCACGCTTCCCAATAAGGTGACAGTATCACCAATACAATCATAAATACAAGCATACATACATACAGATATACATATATACACATCATCATCATATAACAAAGCTCATACGCATACAAACCCCTAAACATGGATATGACTCATCTTCAGACTCCTCATCATCCTCTATATCAACATCCTCAAAATCAAAAGACTCTGATTATTGTCCTGATAATGAAAATGACTATTATGGTATTTTACCATTTATAAAAAAGAAAAAGAAAAAGAAAATAAAGAAAAGAAAAAATAAAAAAGAGAAAAAAGAAAAATAAAAAGAGAAAAAGAAAAAATAAAGAAAGAAAAATAAAAATAAAAAGAGAAAAAAAAGTTAAGGAAAAAGAAAAAAAGAAAAAGAAAAAGAAAAATAATTTTGTATTTTTGTCTAAGTGTGTGATAGACTACTATTTACTAACAGTAAAAGTTGTCCAACAAGGCACTGTTCATCTACAGTAAAAATTCTATCTCTCCTTCTTATAAAGAGAGACTTCCTTCTTCATTCAAAGGAGACACATCTCATATCTCTCATAACCCTTCTTACATATTCTGTCCAAGTCATCCTGCTCTCCCTCCTTTCCTCTACTCTCTTCTAAGTCTACCCCTTTCTTACCTTAAAAAGTTGTAAAGAGTCTCTTGTAAGTATACTACCCTCTTCTACCTTCTTCTTTTCTTTCTTCACCTTAATCTTCTTCTCCCCTTCTACTTTTGTGTTCAATTATTTTCAAGTTTGAATGTAACAAATTATTACTATATTAATAAAATCTTCATGTTTCTTATATACATCTTCTTTCTATATTACTATTTTGATTTTAAAATGATCAAAGTTGGATATTATAGCTATGTCTAAATCTAGATGATCTTCATATGATTCTAAATCAAGATCTGACACCGAGACCTACTAAAAATGACTGGCTGGTTCTACCACTTGATTTTTAAAATATTTCATTTATCTCTCTTATAACTTAATATTAGGATGATAAAAGTTGGACCCAATAATCTTTAATTAAGTCTAGGTGATAAACAAATGATCCTAGATCAGATCAGACAAAGAGACCAAAAATGATATGGCTAGTTTTACTATCTTAACTTTATTTACTATATTTACTGATTTTGAGTTTATCTTTGAAATTTACTTACTTACTTTATATTTTGTTTGGTTTCATATCTATTGGTATTTAATAATTAATTATTTAAATAACATTATAACAAGAAATTATTAACTTAACTTAATTATAATCTATAATTGTTATTGCTTCCTTTATAAAAGTATGCTTAAATAAATGGTATAAAGGCTAGAAGACTAGATCCATAGTGCTATTGGTACCAAGCAGAGATTTCAACTTTGATGGTAAGGTATAACAACACCACATACCAAAATAAAATAAAATAAAATAAAATAAAATATTTAAATAATAAATTTTACATATTGCTTATTGCTCTTGCTTCTTTTATGCTTCCTTTTTCTTTACTGCATGTTTATGTTCAAAAGCAAATAAATGAATATATATGAAATGTGTAAGTGTAAAAATAGAAGAAAATAAATGAATATATAATATATGTGAATGAAACTTATAAAAATATTTAAATGATAAAATATTTAAAAAATCATTTCATGTATATATATATATATATATATAAATGAATATAAAAAATAAAATAAATATAACATATATATATGAAAAATAAATAAAAATGAAATATTTAATTAATTTTTTTTATTTTTAATCATTATTTTTTATTAAAAAATAGGAAAAGAAGATGAAAAGAAAGGAATGTGCCTAGTGAGATTTGAACTTGCGTAGATAGGATGAAATAAAGTACATGCACCACCTAATAAAGACAAAAGGTATCATAGTTCCATATATATTATATATTAATATAAAATAATAGTAAAATTGTCAAACCATTTCAGTATAATTTTTATTATTTTTATGTAAGTGAAATCGTTGATCTGATAGACAATTTTAGTTTTAAACTTTCATAAAAACTAAAAATAAAAGGACAATATTATTTTTAAAAATTATTTAAAGTTTGCATTAGATTGAGAAATTGTTTTAAAACCACATTATTATAGTCTTTGATCCTTAAATTACTCAATTATTTGATGGACAATCATGACCATGAAATTTAATTTATTTTTTTTATGATTATGTTTACATCCAAATTATAATTTTTAGCTTGATTCATTATTATTATTATTATTGAATTAGTTTAGTTAATTTTATTTGAATGTTTGAACGTGAGACATGCTAAAAACATAAAGTAGTTTTTGGCTAGTAGGAAATGAAATAGTTAGACATGGAAATGGATAGTTCTTTTAAGGAACCAATTCGTATAGGTATAAAAATCAGGAGAAAGGCATTAGAACATGACAGATTCAATCAATGAAAGCTCAACTTAACTCAGAGAAAAGAAAACTCAAGAATTTTTATAGACTTCAACTAGCATTCATTTTAGCAAGAGTTCTTCAATGCTTATTCATACTTTGTATGTAATTTAGTAGTTCCTCAATGCAAATTTTTCTTTAATAATTTTCTTCTACTTGTGTTTCTCTTTAAAATACATGTTTCTTTCAAACTAAGCCATATTAGTTAATAATTCTTTAGTCAAATATAATATATTCCTTAAGTGTTTCATTAACTTTTATTTTGTCCAAGAAAATTACCAAAAAGGAAATTAGGGAATCACAATCATCAGGTGCATTTATTGAGGATTAGCTCCTCTGGCATGCCTGTAGTTAATTTTTCAAAATCATGCCAAACAATTTTAGCATATTTACTAGGACCTATATGACAATATCTTCTAAAACTAGAAGTGCCTTAGATAAAAAAGTGGTTGAATCTTAGGATTTGGAGGAAGTTCCTATTGTAGGACATAAAGGAAACGTTCCAACCATTATGGAATAGTTCAAAAGGGCTTTATCCTCAGGCATAACTCATGCAAATGAACCTTTGGGGGCAATAGTAGAACTTTAGGAAATGAACCTAACAAGACCTATTGTTGGAGAGAAGTCTAATGAAGAACTTTGATAGGGGTAAAAGAATCTATTAATAAGACTTTGATAAAAGACATGGCTCATTAGCTGTCTTTTTAGAAAAAATTATTAGTAATACTTTAGAGGAGATTTTGACTAAAGGTTTGAGAAAAGGGGTGCAACACTCCAAAGTTATTAAAAAACATATGTTCAAATATTAACCAGGTGGTGGAGAAACTCAATATCCCTCAATCTCCTCAACATTCACCCTTAGTGTAAGAAGTAAATATTATTACTCCTTATAGGCAAGGCTTTTATAGAACTTGAGAGGCAAGGAGCTAGATTCACACTTCTCAATAAAGAAGCAGGTGAAACTTCACGATTACCTATTAAGAAGAGGCATATTCCTTCACATAAGAGGGAAGAAAGTAATAGAACACCTTAGAACAATCTAAATGGCAATTCATGTATTTTTTACCAAGTTTTTGCAAATATTAACCTTATTTTATAGCCAAATCATCATGATATAGATGGACAAGGAGGGGGCACTATTCCTTAACTTAAAAGGCATATTCCTCAACCTAATAAATATATTCCTCTATTTAGTAAGCTTATTCCTCAAGCTTTTTAATAAGATATTACAAGAGAATATGGTAAATGGTCATTTAATTGAGAAGGGTCATTTAAAATTCATAAACTCTGGAAGGGGGATGCTTATTGGTTGGCCAATCTAGAAGGAGATCTTTACAAAAGGTATATTAATGGAAGATACCTTAAGAAATATTTTTCCACAATGTAAGAACTTGTAGGGAAGCCAATGAAGTAAAAAAAAGGGTTAATCATGTCCCTAAGCTAGTTATGGTTGTAATTATTATTTTTATTTTATTTATTTTTATTTAGGTAATAATGTATTTGCAAATATGTTAAAGTTAATTAAAAAGCCATGATTAAAGAAGTTAGTCTTATTACCACTTTTTCTTATTTGGCTAAATGTTTATATTTATTATTTATTTTATTTAAAGAGGTTTACATTGATAAGAGATTTTAAAGGATTAAAAAAGATGATAGACTTCTTTAGCTATCAAGTTATAATACAAGTAGGAGCATGTCACAACCATACTCGGTATAACATGCTCCTGTAGCATAATTAATAACCTCTTAAGGAAGGAAATCATTAATTATACTACAAAGGATGCATACATTTTTTTCTTTGCATGTACTATTTCAATGAGTACTATTCATAAGTTACTATTCATCAAGCCATGAGGTGAAAATTATTTTCACTATAATATCTACTTATTGTCATTATGACGTAACCTACACATTTTATTGGTTGTTTTCATGTATCTTATCACATTGTATAATTTACAAACATTCGTACATGCATATGAGAACATTCTTATTTCATCCATGGTTATCGTCACATAATATCACCATATCATACTCGTAAAATATAAGGATAAAATAAACATACACATCATAAAAATATATAATTAAGTACTACTACCAAATAAACAACTATATATGCTACATAACAAGAATTACATCTCAGAGTATCATACAAAAGTCCAGACTATCTTTAAGATAGGAATTTTGTGAAAATCCCAACCTTCGTTAACTGCCAATCAGCTAATCTTGTTGTTTCTTGAGTGGCCTAGATCATGCA
Source organism: Dalechampia spathulata (assembly GCA_948192965.1). NCBI lineage: Eukaryota > Viridiplantae > Streptophyta > Magnoliopsida > Malpighiales > Euphorbiaceae > Dalechampia > Dalechampia spathulata. The sequence goes on from CANYBF010722423.1 coordinate 8,705, forward strand.
TTCATTAAATGATAAATGTTGAGTATATAACTTAGTGGTGCTATAAAAATATATACGAAACATGCTTTTATACAAGAATGACATCCAATGTTAAATTATCAATTAATTTTTATGAAATGGTGTATTGATATCATATATGAGTGATGATGTATGCCTTTGAGAATGCATTCATGCTTTGCACTCTCCCTCTGATTCTTTTATAATACTTCATCTCTTTTTATAATATTGTGCACAATTTCAATTTGTATTGGGTCCCTTTATGTACCGGTACTCATCTCCTGTAGGAGGATAAATATAAATGTAACTGTATGGTTTAGTGAACCCATATTTTTACTTCCTATCAGGAAGGTTGTTGTATGATTCTGCTAAGGGAATCCATATTTTTAATTCCAATCAGGAATATTGACCCAGTACATTTTCATTTTATTTTGTATCATATCATCACTCTTTCTTTTCTTTCCACCTTATAACCACTTTATGAAATGCCATGAATATGACTTTATGCTTGAATGCTTCATGGTATAATATGCATATGATGTATTCATGATCGTATGCGATGTACATCATGAGATTTTAATGACCATTCAAACCCATTTTGTATATATCACAAACATTCCAATATAGTAGGCTAATTCAAGACCTAAGAAAGGTCATGAAGTAAGAAGCACAAACCTGTCACCGATTTACCCTTATCAAGTACTTGGGTAGAAGTGTTGGCTTCGTTGTCTGAGCTTGTAACATTTCCATTTCAGGTCTACTTAGTACTATCATTTACATTTTCATCTAATTTTCATCCAAAATAATCATTTAAGTACCATTCCATTCTATTCCATAACATTCCATATTTCACAATCAAAGAATAAATGTTTACATAAGTCATACATATGTATTAAGAATAGATATGTCTTATTACATCTATAATATGAATAAATAAATGGTATTAACTTTATTTTCTTTAAGTGTAATAATAAATTATAATGCTAAATAATCATAATAGTAAGTTTAGATATCTTAAACTTCCCTTCCATAAATGGCCAAACTATGATACGTAAGTTACTATCCATTTGGTTAAGGGCACTATTCATAGGTTACCATTCATTTGGTATAGGTTACTATTCATTTGGTCATTTTTACCTGTGTTGGATTTGTAATAGCATGAACATAACCATTCATATAAGTATGTAAAATAAGTTAAGTTGGTGAATCATATAAGTACGTAAAGGTCCATGCAAGTTATGTATTACAATATTCTGCCTTAGTATAACCATCTTCATTGCATGAGCATTTTGAATATGTAAATGACTTTCAAAAGAACAAACCATATACCAATGGAAACTATACTCAATAAGCTTTAATTTGAGCTATTGCTTGTAATTTTTAAAATTTATTTAGGCTGTCAAATTATAAAAGGCCACATACCAAAGTTTTCTACCTAATTTCTACCGAATGGAACAGTCTTTATGACATGATTTTTTGACCTAGTAAATGATCTTAGAATTTTACAAATCTAATACCATAGAAAACTAAATTCAAAGATCTTTCTAATGGTATATTACACTAAAATTTTCAATAAACTTAAGGTAGTCAAAATTTAATTACCGTAAACCCCTAACTTTGCTTCTAAGGTCCATATGTAGCAAACACTTGCATATATTATGTATACCCCTTCCTTTAAGCATCCAAAATGCTTCCAAATTTTACCAAACTAAATAAACATATACATATACATGTTTTACACACTTATAAGCCAAATTTACCAATCATTATGCATTTAAACCCAACCTAAAGCAGCCATACACAACCATACCCACATGCTGCCCTTATTGCATTCATTTGTGCATATTACATGCAAATTCATTTCAATTGCATTCAAACTTTATTTTTATTATTATAAAACCATGATTCATAATATTTACACATAATTAGGTGATTTATGCTTCAAAACCAAATTATAGAGATCAATTTCAAAGAGGCATAGAATTGGGCAGCAAGCACTTTCCATGCAATTTCTCACTTCCAATCCACTTTCCATGCATGTTTCATCATTTTCTCCATAAATTATCACTTCTAGAAATACATAAATATCTCATACAACATTTAAAGAGTCATGTTCATGTAGGTTAACTAGGGTTTTTCACAATTCAAAACCTTGCACATAACATTACAAAAATGCATCAAACATTTGCATTCAAGCCTCCTTTTCCATCTTCCATCAATAATTCATCAAAAACTACACTTATTCTCCACTTTCCCATCATAACCAAATCTACCCTTGTAACAACATAAACTCCAGCAACCACTAGCAAGAAATAAGAGCATATACAAGAAGAACTAGATAAAAACAAGCTTATAAACATAAATTTCATCAAAGATTACCTTAGAAATGTATAAAAGTGAATTGAAAAATGGAAAAGAGAGGAAGGATGAGTGGATTTCGAATTTTTTTGGAAGGAAGAAGGTGAAATTATCCTCTTAATTCATTTATTTATCTTTTAATTAATTAATTTTGAATAAGGTCAAGGAAGGGTCCAATAGGAATGGGACACTTGTCACCTTCTCATTGGTTCCCTCCTAAAATTATCTTTTTTTCTTTTTAATTAATGTGTAATTATGATTTCATGTTATATAACTCATACATACATATCATATTCTACATACATACTTTTACTTTCTAAAAATACCCCTCTCAATAGGTGAAATTACCAAAATACCCTTACTTTCAACTTAATTTATTTTTTAATTCTACCTTCATTTATTCTTTCTAATACACATTCTATTATATACTTTCTCATCATTTAACATTTATACCATACATAAACATTGCTTTTCACCTATATATTTCACTTTTAAGTATCCACAATATCATTATGCATTCATGCATTTCATGCATCATTCATTCAATCATTCTA
>CANYBF010722434.1:0-18924 GCA_948192965.1 Dalechampia spathulata
AGTGATTAGCCACTAAAAGCTTTACTTCTACCAAGTTAGTGCCAGTTTGTATTGGTTTGTTCTTTGCTTCTTTTGTTGTTTTAAGCCAAGTAAGGCTTAGGAAATGATGTTTGGGGATTGAATTCCCGTATTTGTCTATTGTTTTGAGATGTGAGCTTGTTTTATTGCTTATGTAAGCCATTCCTCCATATTATGTTGGATTGAACATTGCTTATTAGCATACACAATGATAGGAGGGTTGAGAATACTGAGAGAAAATGAGGAAAAGGCATGTTGGATCATATATTATAGGATTTCAGAATGGAATCGTATGTTATGTTGCCTCCTATGGGAGTTGAGTCTCGAGACATAGTTTAAAAAGGGGCCTACAGGCTGAGATTACAGTTTCCCTCTTTCGGGAGGTGAGTACCGGTATATAGGGATCCAGCATGGGAATATATTGTGCACAATAAATAGAAAAGAAAAAGGGAAAAAGGGGGCAAGCATAGCATTGCATTGTATTGCTTGTGGATTGAAATGCTTATTTCTATGATATGTGTTATATGTTACTTGCACCACTGAGTCTTCGACTCAGCGTTTATCAATTAATGGACGCAAGTTCCAAGCCCACAGTAGAGGGCCCAGAGCAGTGATTGCTGTGTCAGCAGAGAGGCAGATTCTGTAGTAATCCTAATCTCGAGGTGGTGTGGGACAGCCAAGCACATTTCTTTTTGTTAGCCTATTTACTGTAGTTCGTGTGTTACTGAGAGGCAGTAGTATAGATGTAGTTTTGTGGTGGTTTTGTATGGGAACAATGTATTTCCCTTGAACCTTTATGTAAAGATAGATTGATGTATATATATACAGTTAATTATTCTAGAAATGTTCATTCAATTGAATGTATGTTAATTATCCAGGGTTGTTATTGTATTGGGTTCTTTACATCAATTGCACCACTATACTGTATGTTATCCCCATACGACGTCTATTGATGCAGGTATACGTATCCCTTGTAGGGTACACAGCGGTTTTTCATACGGGAGGTCGTTGTGTATGCTACGGGAGCATGTTACTCCAGGTATAGGCTGGGTGTGACATTAACTATATTTATGTACAACATCAATGACATAATTATTTTTAAGTAATATAAAATAATTTAATTGTCAAATTGTTAATCTTGTTCAATTAATCAGTAATTATGCTAACAATTTAATTGTAAAAATAAAAAATATAACTAGATATAATTATGATCATAATTATCTATTTATCAATCTTGTTTTATCAATATGGCTTAAGAGCCCTAACAGTGAGATTATATTTAATCAGGACCTTATGATCCATCATTATTCTATTTATAGTGACAACATAAATTAGAAGCAATTTGGTTTTTGATGAGGTATGACATACTATACAAAATGTTCTCTAAGTTTTTTAATTAAACATTCCCTATTTGATATGTCCATGTACTCATATGTAAGTCAATATTGAGGTCCTCCATTATAGATGAAATATATCCTTATAAGATCATCTCATCTAAGATTTACACCATCATGTAATCATTGTAATTCAAAATACATGCTTCAGTGGACTTATTCATTTAGGGCATTTCAATCTTGATCATCATTTAATAATCATATTAATTAAGAGGTGGAGACCTGAAACTCATACATTCCACTTATTAAAGGCAGATTGCATGGTAACATTACAAGATATTGCTATAATCATCAAACTTACTATTGACGGTTAGCCTCTTATTTGAAATATTCAATGTAATTGGTATGTAATATATGAATAGTTACTTAGGGTCATTCCACCTCTTAATGCAAGAAGAGGTCTAAAATTTAAGCAAAGTTGGCTTATACAAGAATTTAGTCAACTCCCTGATGATGTTCCTATTCATGTTATGTATTACCATGCTAGGGCAGCGATCTTAAGACTATTATGTGACCAAATTTTTATCCAATGAGTGATCTTATTTTATCTAGCATTCTTGGAGGATCATGAATACTGGGAATGTTTCAAAAAACTTTATGCCTCGTGTCCTCAACATGGGATAATCAAGCATAATTTAATCCAGTACTTCTACGAAGGACTACTGCCAATCGAACAAAAGATGATGAATGTGGCAAGTAGTGGAGCTATTGTCAACAAAATGCCACAGGAAGTTCATAACATGATAACCATAATAGCAGCCAATGCCCAATCATTCAGCATCGAAAACAAGCCATTGAGAAAAGCACATGTGGTAAGTATTTCAAACTTAGAGTCATAAATCTCACAGCTTACCTCTATACTGTAAGATTTAGCTGCAAATTTTAAACCAATGAAGGTATGTGGAATATGCACATAGCCTGATCACCATACTAATAAATGCCCATCAATTCAAAAAGAGGAAGAGGAAGAGCAAGCTAATGCGGTAGGAGGATTTCCTGGACCACCGTAAAGGAAATATGATTTGTTCTCGAAAACATATAACCCAGGCTAGAGAGTCCATACAAATTTATGATACAGGAACCAACATAATAATTTCCAGTAGTGATCTAGTCAACTGAAATAATGAGGTATGTTTTTGGAAGATATGGTTAAAACTCTAGTGACTAATACACCGTAATTTCAATAGGCTACGAAAACTAGATTCAAAAATCTGGAAAATCAAGTATCCTAAATTGCTATATCATTGGGCAAAATTGAGTCCAAAAGAAAGCTTCCATCCTAAGCAGAAGTTGATCCAAGATAAAGTGAAAATGCAGTAACTTTGAGGAGTAACCGAACACTGTAAGAACCTGCTGCCAAGAAACCAAAACTTGATGAGGAGAAGGAACTTAAGATTAAAAATTCTAAATTGGAAAAAAGTGAGAAAGCAAGAAAATTACCCAGCCAATAGTAGTTTGGTGTCCCTTCCCTGAGTGATTAAAGAAAGCAAAAGGGAAAGAGAGCTGAAAGAAATATTAAAGACTTTTCAAAAAGTGCAGGTTAACATTCCCTTTCTAGATGTGATTAAACAAGTGCCCAAGTACACAAAGTTTCTTAAGACTTATGCATAAATAACATAAAATTAATCAAATTTAAGAAAGTGAGTGTTAATAAAAGTGTGTTAGTATTAATTCAAAGAAAGATGTCATCTAAGTGTAGGGATAATGGAGCATTTATGATCCCCATTAAAATTGGATAAATTGGCTTGAAAAATACCATGTATGATTTGGGAGCTTGGATAAATATTATGCCTTCATTTGTTTATGAGTCTTTGAATGTAGGACCTTTAAAGGAAACTAAAGATATAATACAATTGGCAAGCAGGTCGATAATCTACCCTATCAGAGTTTTAGAAGATGTTCTAGTGCAAGTTAATGAGCTTATTTTTGCTGCTGATTTTAATGTTGTGCAGATGGACAATAAGACATCTTTAAAGTTGTCCGATCTTCTATTAGGAAGACCTTTCCTAAAAATTGCTAGAATAAAAATAGATGTTCATGAAGGAACATTGATAATGGTATTCGATGGGAGGTTATCAAGTTCAATATGTATGATGCTATGAAATATCCTCCCAACATCTCTAATGTCTGTGTCGTGGATGTGGTTGAACCACTTACACAGTAGGTTTTTGAAAAAAAATCATAGAGATGAATTAAGATCAACACTCAATAATGTTGAGTTCCATGAGGAGTCATTGTCCTTAAATCATGAACTGCTGCAAGCCATTATTGACTTGAAAATGAAACCTAAAATTGGACAAGAGCCAAATTTAATTAGTCCATATACTAAACTCTCTTGTTCAATTTTATAAGCACTTGACTTGGAATTAAAACCACTTCCCAGCCCCTTTGAAGTATGCATTTTTAGAAAATAGTGAAACACTACCAGTGATTATTTCCAACAAGCTTAGTGAAAATGACGAAAAAGCATTGGTGGGAATTCTAAAAAAATTCAAAGAAGCAATTGTCTGGACAATAGTCAACATCAAGGGAATCAGCCCATTTACATGTATACATCACATATTGCTTGAGCCTGACTGCAAGTCAGTTAAAGAAGCCCAACATAGGTTAAATCCAGCTATGATGGAAGTCATGAAAAGGAGATTTTATGACTACAGGATGCATGCATGATTTATCCAATTTCAGACAGTCAATGGGTGAGTCTGGTACATGTTATACCAAAAAAGATAGGAATCACTATGATCCATAATGAAGATGAAGAAATGGTACCCACTCATGTTCAAAATGGGTGGAGGGTTTGTATTGATTATTAAAAATTAAATTCCACTACACAAGAAGATCATTATCCATTTCCATTTATTGACCAAATGCTTGAATGCTTGACAGGTCGTACACATTATTATTGCTTGGACGGATATATAAGATTCTACCAGATTCTCGTTGCACCCAAGGACTAAGAGAAGATGATATATACATGTCCATTTGGTACCTTTACCTTCAATCATATGCCATTTAGATTATGTAATACGCTAATAACATTTCAGCATTGTATGGTAAGCATTTTTGATTTTATTGAGAATATTATTGAAGTATTCATGAATGACTTCACGGTGTATGGAAATTTATTCTATGAATGTCTTGATAATTTTAGTAAGGTGTTACAACGTTGCATTGAGAAGAACATGGTCTTAAATTATGAGAAATGTCATTTTATGGTTGATCAAGGGTTGATTTTAGGCCATGTAGTATCAAGGAAAGGTATCGAGGTTGATAAAGCTAAAATTGACATTGTTAAATCACTACTTTACCCCTTGACTGTGAGGGAAGTTTGATCTTTCCTTGGACATGCAGGATTTTATAGGAGATTTGTAAAGAATTTTTCAAAGGTTGCTCAACCAATTTGCAAGCTTCTACAGAAAGAAGTCAAATTTATTTTCAATGATTCCTGTAGGAAAGCATTCGACCAACCAAAGGAAATGTTGATTATAGCTCTGTTATGCAACCACCTTTCAAAATTATGTCTGATCTTAGTAATTCCACAGTTAGTATAGTGTTTGGTTAAAGGAATAGGAAAGATCCACATGTGATAAGCTACACATCAAGAACATTGGACAACACTCAATATAATTATTCTATGACCGAGAAAGAATTATACGTTGTAGTTTTTACATTGGAAAATTTTCATTCTTATTTGCTTGGTACTAAAGTGATTGTGCTTTCTAATCATGTAACACTTAGGCACTTATTGAAAAAGTAGGAAGTAAAACCATAGTTAATTTGCTGGATACAGTTGCTCCAAGAATTTGATCTAGAATTGCAAGATAAGAAAGGATTGAAAAATCTAGTCATTGATCATTTAAGCAGATTGCCAAATTTGGAACCATACAAGAGTTATGATGAATTCCCTAATGAGTTTGCATTGAATGTAATCAAAAATTGCCCTTGGTATGTTGATATAGTTAATTTTCTTTGTACCAGGAATTTTCCCGATGAGTTATCAAGATATGAGAATAACCGAATCAAGAGCAGTGTAAAATATTATGTTTGGTATGAAACTTATTTATGGAAGCACTGCGCTAATTAAGTTGTTTGGAGATTTATTCTAGAAACTGAAGTCAATTCTATCCTTCAATTTTGTTATACATATTCATATGGAGGTCATTTCGGTCCAAAGAAGATAGCAATGAAAGTTTTAGAAAGTGGATTGTATTAGCCAATGATACATCATGATGCTTATTTGTTCTTAAAACACTGTGAAAATTACCAGAGAACAGGAGGCCTGAGAAGAAGAAATAAAATGCCCCAATAATGAATTTTGGTTTATGAAATATTTGACGTGTGGGGGATGGATTTTATGGGACCATTCCCACCTTCATTTGACAATGCTTACATTCTGGTATTGGTTGACTATGTATCGAAATAGGTGGAAGCCAAAGCCACCAAGTTCAATGATGCTAAAACTATGGTTCACTTTATTAGGATCAATGTGTTTAACAGGTTTAGAGTTCTGAAGGCAATAATAAGTGATCAAGACACACATTTTTGCAATAGAAAAGTTACATCTCTATTTTGTAAATATGGCATAACTCATCAAATGACTATTGCTTTCAACCCACAAGGCAATGAACCAGCTGAAGTGACCAATAGAGATATCAAGTCAATTTTAAAGAAAATTGTAAGCCATAACCAAAGGGACTGGAGTCTGTGACTTGATAATGCTCTGTGGGCATACAAGATAACATATAAAATCCCTCTTGGATTGTCACCTTTCAGGATTGTTTATGGTAAGCCTTGTCATTTACCAATTAAACTTGAACACAAAGCCTATTGGTAGTTAAGTAGTGTAACATGTCGATTGATGATGCTGGCAATCATAGGAAGTTGCAAATTCAAGAACTAGAAGAGATAAGAAATAAAGCCTATGAGAATTCAGGAATTTATAAGGATAAATCATATAGACTTCATGACAAGAACCTAAGTCAAAAAGAATTCATAATTGGGTAAAAAGTGTTGTTATATAATTCTAGGATGAAGTTGTTTCTTGGAAAGTTGAAATCAAAATGGCTAGATCCATTTGAGGTTAAACAAATTTTCCTACAAGGTGCAATAGAAATCATGAGTTCAAATTCAGGAAAAATTTTCAAAGTAAATGGACATCACCTCAAGCCATTTTATGAAGGATTCTTTACTTAATCAACGTATGCCATTACATTGACGGACCTCTTTTATGAGTAAAGCACATTAGGGAGTTATAAACCAGAACTACATTTTTCAATTTATGTTTTAATTTTCTATATTTTTAGGTGTTATACCTATAAGGCATCCAATAAGATAGCAGTTCATTTTAAGTTAGTTAATTTTAGTTTTTATTGTCTTCTACCTTTAAATCTTCTTCAAGTATAATTTAATTTTTATGTTTTGGTTGTAGAAATCCAAATGAGATGAGTGGAGTAGTAAAATGCTAAACTTTGTATTTTTTTTAATGGAGGAAGTTTTTCATTCTAATTTAAACTCTTTTTAACTTATCTATTAAGGGTTTAAATATTTACCACTTCTCTCATTTACTATGTAAGACCCCTAATTCCCTTTCTGTCTCTTGAATTTTACTTCCCCCAATTTAACCAAATTAAGGATTTGATAAATCATGGTGCACACAAGGAAATCCATCAATACAGGTCCAGTGAGTAAACGATGCACCGACAAGGAGCCAATCACGGTGGATGATGATAAGCTTGTACCATCGACCAAAAAGTAGACTATTTTTGCTCCTCCCCCAAGACCCACCGTGGATATAGAGCACACTGACATTAAAGTATACACTAGCTAGAAACCACCAAGACCTCAATAGTACGATAAGGCTTAGCTACCTTTGAAAGTGGTGGATGATAATTCAAACTAAACAACCAAATAACTCATTCAGGCCATGATAGAGGAATTAGAGGAAGAACATGAGGAAGATAAAAGTCAAGCTAGGAAGAGAGAGAAACATCAGTAGAGAAGGAACAACCAGAATCGATGAAAGAAGCTTTATCAAAGATAGCAGAACTAGTAACTAAGGAAACTGAACCCCAAATGGCAGAGCAGTCAGAAGACACTTTGCATATGTGAGCACACTTAAAATTTTTGAGAGGTATGCTACCACTGCCTTTGTTGAAACTGAATGTCCATTTCAAGTTTGGGAAACAAGAAAAGAAAAACTTTGATAGAGTAGTGAACCTCATGATTATGTAAGGTAAGATTATCGATTACTTAACTGTTGAGAAATTGAAATTAAACTATTCTGAGTATATAAAAGAGACTGTTTGGTAGAAATATCTTGAGATTAATTGCCTAGTCTATTATGAGCTAATATATGAGTTTTACGGTATATTTATTTTAGAGAAACAGTAACTCATGGCTCTGGATAGTTTGAATGTGATTTGCTTTAGGTTATTAGGGCATCAATTATTATTTTCTATGGATGAATTTAATCTGACTCTTAGGTTAATTGATGAGGTGAAAAATGAGTATGTTGAAAGGTTCTATGATATTCCTGAAAAGTTTAGTGCAGAGAAGCTAGAGGAATAGTACACTGCTATTTTGACAAAGAAATATGACCCTGCTACTATTAAGGATTCTTATTTGCTTGATAATTCTCTAACCTACCTACATAAATTATTGGCTTATTATTTTTCTTACAGAAATGATTCGCTAGGCATAGTGACAAGGATTGAGCTATTTTTTTTTGCAATGCATAGTTGAACGCAAGCAAATTAATTTAGGATGTTTTATTGTAGCTCAGTTGAAAGTAGCAGTTGCAGCTTCAAAGTGACTTATACTTAGTCACATTGTGACCCATCTAGCTAGTAGCTCAAGCTTTTTGACCCCTCTTCCACTAACCTCCATAAAGCTTTAGATCTTTTACCACTTGATTTATTGAGTTTAGATGAGATGGGATTGTTATGATGGAAGAAGAAGGCACCTAGTTATGGATTTTGTCCTCCTAGACTAATTGTCCCTATGAAAAATAAAGTATTCAGAAAGGGGAAGTTGATAATCGAGACTCCACTAGCTTCCACTTTGCAGCCCCAGTCTGCTGCAACTGCCGAATCAGTTTTGATGAAAGAACTTATAGCATTGCATGACAAACTCGACAAGATCTTCGCTAGCATGAAGCAAGCTATTTACTAGATTTTCCTACGACTTGATGAATTGGACATAGAAGTTGGTGAGCTACATCACTCATTAGAAATGCAACAATGATTCTCCTAAAGGCAACACAGTAAAATACAAGCAATGTCTAATAATTTCCATCTTATTTTTTAAATTTTTGCATGCTTTGCTCTTGTTTTGCACTTAACTTTCTAAATCCATTTCCTCTTTTCAAAATTCTTTGAACTGATTTCTATCTTAAGCATTTAGATGATTGATAATATGCCTTTGTTTCTAGTATCTTAAGCATGATTTGTTTCTGATGAAATGCTCAACTTGAGGCATAATTAATAAATTCTTAGTGATTAGCTTGCAAGATTTCTACTATGCCTTAACCTGACTTTAATTGCATGAATAACATATTGGTATATGTGCAGTTTAATTCTCTACCACCATGTTTTCTTTAGCTTAAAAATATATGTTGAACTAGAAAAAAGAGAGAAGACAAGAAAAGAAAAAATAATAAAAGTAAACAAAGAAAATGTGTTCAAACCAACATTAGCTGGTTTGAGTGGTATGACACTCAAACTCTTTAAGCAGATTGTGCATGGAGTCGTTGATGATTGGGAGAATTTGACCCTTTTTGTAAGCTGCTACAAGTTTAAACAAAAACATATTCTTTAAAGGAACTTAACAATTTTAACATTTATTAATTAATTTTAGGTAGATCGAACCTAAACACCCCTTAAGCTGCTTTGGTGTATAAAGCTATTAGCAATGGGAGAGTATCCCCTTTTAGGGCCGATTCATATCTCGACTTTATAGTTCCTGAAAATTTAAATTTGTTGAAATCTAGTTTTTATTGAAATGAAAAAAATAGGGCAGGAGATGCTTGGCGGGTCAGGAATTTTTCTATTATATGTTGATTTGTGTTATGATATTTTACTTGGACATAATGAAAAATGGTCATGCATGAATGTTGTTTAGCTAAGATCCTTGTATTTTATTGTGATTTGTTAAACAGTTGGACTATTTTGATGGAATGCTTGTACTTAGGAATTAGAAATGATTATTATTGCTTTGACTCTTGTTGCTTTGATTGGATTGGTTTGAGAGTTTGATTAAAGGAAGGGATTCAAAATGCTTGAGGGCAAGCATTGAGTAAGTGTGGAGGTATATGATCAAAGGCTAAATTATAGATTTTTCATATATAAAATGGTCTATTTTTTATTAGGAAATTGGCTAGAACAGTTAACTTGGTTATATATTTGTATTTTGCAGGTAAAAATAGGGAAAAAATAAAAAGGAAGCTTAAATGGCATTTTTACTACGTTTTAAAGTTAAAGGCAGAATACAAGTCGTATGACCAAGGCTTATAAGCATAAGAGGGAGTGCAAGGACCTGATGAAGCTAATTTTCTATTTTTAATTTGAAATTAGATAAGGATTAGATTTAGAAGTTATCAGAAGATAAGGATTGATATTTATTTATTTATTTTATTTATCTATTATACTCTTATAAATAGGAGACTTGTTCTTATTATAAGAGTGTTAGAGGTTGGATTATTCAAATATTAGGAATCAATTACTCTTGTGTTTATTCTCTTAATTTAATTCAAGTATTATTTTTATTCTTTCTTTTATTTTAATTTTGTATTATTGCTAATGATGCTTGGCTAGGCGTTTCTATTTTTCAATTGGAAGCAACACAATTAATTTATTGAAGATCATGTGAGATCAAAACGTTCCTAATTCTAATAGTAAATTGATATTCATTTTAACTCAGTAAATCGAAGAACCATTGTATCTCTTAGGGGTGTGTAAAAAGGGCCCTTTGCATGGTTCTAATTTATACATAATGCTATATGAGTTGTTTGATCCGTAATTATCACTCAACTTGCTAAAGTAGCAATCAAAGTGTTAATCGAGGTAAAAGGCATTTAAATTTCTTTGTGAGTTTTAATGATCTAGTTTGAACATGGCAGAGCTAGTTCTTAAATGTTAACTCGAGTCAGGTTCTTCTAATCCTTTATGCAATTTTCTAGAAGACTATGTGTGAATCTTATTTCACTGTGTCTATTCGGGAACAGGAGACGATTGTAGAGCTGCTTCCTGGTCATCTTAATAATAAGGAAGAATTGGTTCACTCAAGGGTGTTCCTCGATGAACTATAATTAAATCAATGATCATGATACGATAATAAATAATTGTGGCTTGCGGTTAGGAAGTTTTTCCAAATTGATACTTTTCCAAAATTTAATTTCATTTTTATTATTTATTTTTCTCCAATAAATCAAAAATATTTTTATTTTATTTTTATTGTAAAAAATCAAATGATCATTCCATCCCTGTGGGATCGACCCTTCTTTTGCTATTGTAAAAATCATTACGCTGGGGAAGTAGGAATTAATTTGATGGTTTTGACACCTAATCAGGCTTTGCAACCATAAGTTGGTAACCACCCTTTCATGGTTGAGAGTGGTAATTTTTGGATTGTTGGTACAATTCTTATTTGTCAACCCATCCTATAAATGCGATCTTATGTTTGGATCTATAATCGACCAGATGAAGTAGGGTCAAACCCTTTTCCCAATGATTATAGTGGAGATGATCCTCAGACTAGATAAAGTGAAGTGGGGATAATCTAAGCACTTCAGTGGTAGTTTGCTACTGCTTCAGGTATGTCATCTAACTCACCTTTTAATGTTTTAGATCATCAAGCCATTATTGTTTTTAGATCTTAACTTTTACAATGTTTATAACTCATCTCATTAATCTTATTATTTTTTTCCTTTCATTTCCAAATTTGGTTTCAAGAGAAGTTAAGGATCTTCCTACCATTCAAAGATGATTCATAGAGATATCATCCTTGGAGATACTTGAGGAAAGGGTATTGCTTCTCTAAGGCAAAGACATTGACATTTGATGGCTAGATCCAATGGATAGGAGCTATCTCAAAGAGTAATATTTAGTAGACTTGTCCATGGTAGCACATTCAACATGTGAGAGTAAGGACATATATTGACTATATCCTACTACCTAGGTTAAGAGCATGCAATAACTAGAGTCTTGTTAGAGTTTATCATCAGTACGGCTATCGATAAACTACACCTGGTTCATTACTAGAATTTGAAGGAGGATGATTGCTCAACTGCTTTCTAGAGCATGTTGAGAGGATATGGTCATACCATTAGATTATGCCAATATAGATCTCTATAAATGGATCTGCTACAGATGATGAGTACAAATAATGGGCCTAATGTCACACTTAGAATATATGATATGCAAAGATTATTACTCAATAAACATGGCAATTATATGGAATATAAAGATAATGAAGATACATTTCATGTTTAAAACTAGTATTACTTATCATAAACATTATGAACATGCATTACATTCACATTATTGAAATTGAAATTAAATCAATAACTTCAAAATGTTACAACTCCCACAGGATCTTCATTAAGCATTATACATGGATATCGATCATCCTCATTTACATGATTCTCATTATAAGGATATTCAAACCGATCATAGAAATGCTACAACACTAATAGGTCGTATATCAACAATAAGAATAATAAATAATACTTACAAATAATAATAACAACTTTAATAATAATAATAATAATAATAACATTAATAATAATAATAATAATAACAATAATAATACTTACAAATAATAATAACCACAATACTACTAATAATAAAAACAATATCAATCATTTCTTAATAATAATAGTAACAATTACTAAATAAGAATTACATAAATAACAATTCTAATTATAACTACTAATAATATATAAATCATAATAATAATTACATGAATAATAATAATTATGGTAAATAATATGTAAAAAAAATAATAATTATTATTATTGCTATTGTTATTGTTATTATTATTATATCAAATATATATACAAATAAAATTTACCAATAATATTTTTTAAAAAATATTAACTATCATATCCACACACTTAGCATATTTTAATACATTAATCATATGTGTGATGGAATGGAATAAAGCATGCTTTTAAATGGAATTATGGTATGAAATGGAAAGTGAATGGGTAATGATGAGAATTTATGCAAAGTTGATGAAAGAACAGCATTCTAAAGATAAACGTTACATAAAAAGTGTCTAATGTGCTTAAATGAGGCATTTGGAGAAAATGTCTTTCATGTTACATAAGATAATGATTATGATGAATGCTTAATCAATTCTTAGTGTACATGCTTTTATGAGTGATTAGATTGAGGTATACATGCATATTATGGATTAGTATATGTATTGAGTATTAATTTATACATATATTACATATTTATGATTTCATGGAATGTTGCTTTAATGATTAAGGCTTATAGCCATAATGAATATAATATGGAATAATGGTTTTATGCTTAATAAATCAGTATGTCATATATATGCACATGTATGAGTATGTATATGTATTAGTATGGCAAGATTTGCAAGGTGGCGACACTTGATTGGTTTAGGTGAAGAAAGTAAAATTTGGTAGGCTTATGCATGTATTTCTTAATTTCTTCTCTTTTATCAAGTGAAAATCGGTTTTGTGGTTTCAAAACTCTAAGTATCAGAATTTCTCCTCTTCTTCCTCTCTTTTTATGTTTGAAAACATGAGACTTAAGGGTTTGATGATCAAGGTATGTGAAAGCATGTTCTAAGTTAGTTTGTTGCCTCCTTTTCTCTTCTAGTGCATATTTCTTCTCTTATGTTGCTTTTCTTATGATTGTTGTATGGAAAACCATGATTGAATGTGTAGAGATATGATTTCTTGATTGTGTGAAGTTGTGTTTGACTTTGATGGTGAATGGTTATAAAGAAGCTGAATTGGTTTGTTGGTTGTTATGGAAGTTACAGTTTTTTTGAAGTGTCTTGGCTTATAGCTTGTGTTTTGTGATGTTTTTTTTTGCTTCCCTAGGTATGTACTTATACTATTCATTGCTATTAAGATGAGCTTTTGATAGAATGGTGTTTTATGTGTGATTTGATGATTTAATGGTATGCTTTAGAGGTGTAGAAATGGAGTTATGCATGAAAATCTACATAGAGCTCTGAGATGGAAGCATTCAGCTTTTGTGTACATGGGTGTGTGTGTATGCATATGGCCACCTAATTTATGGCATCGCATGATAGATTTAGATGTTAAGATGTTATATGTGTGTTTTCAGGTCAATTCATGAAGGTTTGGGGCATGAGGATGCTAAATTTTCATATACAAGGGAGCATTTAGACTCATTTTTAAGATGTTATTTGTGCCTTGGCATATTGCATGTTTTTATGCTTTAGAGCTTCCTAAAATGCCTTAGTATGAATTTTTAACATGTATAATGATGTCTTGTGTAGTTACGTTGACAATAATGCATAAGGATTGGGTCATACTTAAGGAGTTTGTGCATGGGAATGCATGGCATAAGCTTGTTTGTGATTAGTGCATGTATGTATGTAACTTTAGGCTTATTGAGAGTTGTGTAGGTCTTTTTTCAAAACTACATCTTTTGGTTATATTTCCATCATAGAGCATGGGATTTATGTATTAGTTGTAATTTTAGGAGTTATTTATGACGGGGGTGAGGGTGGTGGAATTGCACAAGTTTAGTGCATATTGTATTATGTTTTGTTGATTTTATGTGAGATGTATATGTAAGAGGTGTCATTTATTTGATGACTCATTGCATACCATTGTGTTCTAATGCAAGTGAGTTACTTTGGTCATGTATGCCAAGTTTTATGCCATATAACATTGAATTGTGCATTTTTAGGTTGGTATGCATATTTTACGCATGGATGGGACAAAATGCTTGCTGCAAATTACAATTTGATTGCCTTAATATTTGAGTTTTAAGGCATGTAATATATAATTGGAAAGCTCCTTAAGTCTAGTTTACATTGACATGAGGCTTGTTTTTTTTTTTTTAAGGTTGTTTGCTTAGCCTAAAAATCCATGCAAGATAGACTGTTACATAAAGGCATGGTGTTTTTGTGTATGATGTAGTATTTTTCTTTAAGTGCTAACATGGTATCCCATATGAACTTATTTTGTACACTTGAGTGAATGAATATATGCTTGTATTTAGAGACTATATCTAGATATATTTCATGATTTGGAAGTGATGCATTAAGATCTTAAACTACACATTATGCACATGGATAGTGCAAACTTGAACATAAAAAAATGATCAAATGAATAGTATTCTTATTATTAGCTTGTGACATTGTGGCATTATATGCATTGATGCTTTGCTTTTGGTATCTACATGATTAACTATTACCTTAATCAATATGAAAAGGAAAATAATATATGTTAAATAACCATAACTCATGAAATATGCAAATGTGAGGATTTCTCGTTATAACTTATAACATGTTTGATATTTCTTTATGATATGAAATGTCTTCTTAGACTATATGGTTGTGTTATGCGCATGATATCATTATGTTTGGGTATTAATTAAGTGATATCAAGAGTTATCTTATGAATGCTTCAATTATGTAAAACTATAGACTTGAATGGTATGTAATTAATACAATGTGGTTTGATAATGATCTTTAAGTGATGGTTCTTATTAAATGTGAATGCATTACAATTTCATAGGTGCTTCAGAGGAGGGATTGCATTCATCACCAAGATATTTGGATAAGGGTAAATCCATAGCACGTTTGTGCTAGTATTCCATGACCAATAATTGATCTTTTAAAGGAACTCTTCATAAAAGTATAATGGTATATGACTTATTAAATGTTCATAGCATAGGATAATGCATACATATGCATCATGTTATGTACATTCATGCATTCTTACATAAGCATGGCATGACATGATAATATGGAGGTATAAGAAAAAGATGGTTACAGAGCTTGAATAAAGTTTGTTATTGATACGTACTATATCACATAGTTTGACTTTCTCAGGAAAACATAGAGTTTGATTCCTATATAGAATCATAGAGTTATACATATATATATATGATATATTCCTACGAGAACTAGAGGTATCGATACATTGGACCCAATAGGGGATTATACACAATCACAAAGGCAAAGAAATTGATACAGAAAAAATAGAAAGAGAGTGCAATTCATCATTGCATTCTCAATAGCATATTCCATCGCATGTCATATGTTTTACAGATGGAATTTGAGTGCAGAATGTTACAATTAGATGTTTTAAAGTCATACTGTACTTAATTATGAATGTATGATATTTATATGATAAAGTTCATAAATAAAAAGCAATATTGGATACATGTGACAATGTTTACTTAATTGTCTGATTATGTTTATACAAGATATGATAAACATTGAAATGATTTGTTTTATACCAAAATGGTTGTTTCTATGATATTATTTGCTCTTTATATTGCTTGTAATCATTTTTACTAACACCACTAAGATTTTCTCAACGTTTGTTATTTGATGAACATAGGTACTAGTGCCATAGGAGAGCATGGTAGTTAGTAGTGTTAGCAGCAGGTCAGAGGTTTAATTGGACACTGTGGTACAAAACTCAGACTTTCATGATCAATTCCTATAGCCTCAAGATTTGTGCAACTTTCTCTTGTGTTTATTTTGACAGTAAAACAATTGTATTATATGACATATGTAATTAACACGATACCACTGAGGACTTTTGGAGATCGAATTATATAACTATGTACGGATTCACTATATGATTTATTTATATAGTACATTTTAGCTATGGCACGAGTTAAATGATTATGATATATTGTGATTCTTATATACAT
The DNA here is from genome assembly GCA_948192965.1 of Dalechampia spathulata. Taxonomy (NCBI): domain Eukaryota; kingdom Viridiplantae; phylum Streptophyta; class Magnoliopsida; order Malpighiales; family Euphorbiaceae; genus Dalechampia; species Dalechampia spathulata. Next base: position 16,313 of record CANYBF010722434.1, read on the forward strand.
GATTGTTAATGCTTTTAACTGGTGTACCTAAGCATGTTTAATACTATCATAGCTCAAAAAGATAAAGATAAGTTTTGAAAAAAAAAAGCACCCCTTGTAGGGTAATTATTAATTTCCTAACTTAGGAGGTTTGTAATTACACTACATGAGCATGTCTCACCATTTGGGTTGTGATATTAACAATTATAACATTTATAGAATAATAATGATAATAATCAAAATAATACTTACAAATAATAATAACATTAATACTACTAATAAAAATACTACCAATCATTTCTTAATAATAATAATAATAATATGTCACATCCTCATTTTTAGCATGAAAAAGTATTAATGATTCGGTTAATGACATTATTTCGATACGATTAAAAATAGGGTAATGACATGGAATTATGATAAAGATAGGAAATATCTATCGGGATTAGGAAATGATGATAAAATGATAGTCGAATGCGAAAAATAAGCTAGAACGTGTAAAATTAGATCGAGCGATCAATTGCATGTATATCAAGGTAAAACTATTTACGTAGGCATAGAAATGCAAGTAATTGAGGAATTAAGATAAATTATGATTGTGTTTGGAGTATAAATAATTTATACATTAAGTATGATTGAGGATCGTATAAATAAAATAAAATAAAAATAAAATATAATTATAGATTAATGGAAAGCAAATGGAATATTAAGTAGGAATATTGAAATATTTAAGATGATTGATAGAAAATTAGATTTAAGACTATAAAAAAAAGTTTAATGAAATGAAAAATTAATTTATGATGTCATAAATAATAATGATGATGTAAGCGAATGAGTTTAATTGTGGTTTTAATTTTATTAGGAATGATTAATTAAGGATTTATAATATAATTGTGAAGGTATATAATGATAAGAAAATAATTAGAAAAATAAGAAAATATGAGAAAATTCAAATAAGTAAGTTTTATAAAGGACATCATGATGATGTCATAAATGGTTATGATGATGTTATAATTGAATTATGGAATTTATGGAGTAAATTAAAGAGTATTATTTAGAGCTAATAATAAAGTATTATTTTAGACATGTGATGGAAATAATTAAATAAATTATAGACTATATAAAGGAAATAAAAAAATGGGAAAAAAATTAAAGTGATGATGTGTAAGATGGAGTAAATTTCTTTAAGCATTTATTTAATGATGAGGAAATTAAATAATATGGATTGATGAGGTGGAAATTAAAAATTGAATTTTATATGTATGGGAAGATGGAAAAGAAATTGGAATTAAATAATGATGTATGAGTAAATGGAAAAGGATTTTTGGAAGGTAGAGTGAGAGAGATAATATGATATTTTAAAAAAAATGAAAAATGGATGGGGTATATATGAATTATAAGGGAAATGATGGTATATGTACTAATTGTTGGTGGAAGGAAGTATGACTATACGTATTTCACATTTTTAAGGAAGGAAAAAACCATATTTTTCATGTATTTGGGTTAAAATGGTATGCATTAGGGGTATTTAGGTCTTTTAAAGAGTGTTGCCTTAATTTTACTCTCAAACCCTACGGTTTGGGTTATCTTTTAAAATAAAACTTTATCCATTTTCCCTTCATTTTCTTTCCAGCCGTATACTCTCCATATTTCCCTCTTCCATGGCTTATTTTCTTCTTTTCTTTTGTTTCTTCTTCATTCAACCTCTATAGAAATTGTATACCTTCATCTTTCTTATACATTTTCTTTCTAAATCTTCATGTACAAGACAAAGACCATATGTTTAATGTATGGTATGGGTTCAAGATATCTTTTTTTTCGTTCATCTAAGAAGAAGCTGAAATATTATACTCTTGGAGGCTAGAAATTGCAACTTGCCGAGCTTCTTCTCATTTTGATTTTTCAAGTTTGTGTTGGTTTAGTATGTATTCTTTCATGTGAGGCCGAAATGAATCCCTTCTCTTCTTATCATAAGGAAAGTCAAACCATTTCTTTCATGATACTCCAAGAGTAAGTTAATATCTGCTTTATTCATTAGTTTATTCTTAAAAACCGTAACTTATAGTGATTAATCCTTCTTTTCTTGTTGGATCTTGCTTATGAGGTACATGCAAGGGACTATTATGATGGAAAAATGAGTGGAGATGAGTGGATCCTTATGGATTGGTTGAAAATGTAAAGAAAGGATCAAGTTTCAGTTTTTTTAGTCATTTTTATTTAAAGGTGAGCTAGTTGGTGATAGATCTTCAAATTATTTACTTGTTTTAGTGTTTTAGTGATGGGAACAAAGTCTTTTGTTTATGGTAATCATTTGGTCGAATGGTTTTAAGCTTTAAAGGGGTCATTGTCGTATGGTTTGGGTGATTTTTAATAGTTTTTAGTTCTTAGATTGATTGTTAGATGTTAGTCATGTAAAGTTGATTTATTTTTAGTGACTAGAGGTGTGTGTATGTGTGGTTTTGTGTTTTCCTTAAGGCTGCCAAATATGGCAGCAAATTACTTAGTCAAATGGTATACATAAAAGCTAAATTAGAAGATTAAAAAGATTAATTAGCAATTTATTAAAATCTGGTTAAGTTAATTTATGATATATGAGGGTTTAAGATGGATTAATGGAGTATATTTGACTTATG
>CANYBF010722796.1:0-12542 GCA_948192965.1 Dalechampia spathulata
TAACAATTAATGTATGAAAATCACTTAATAATAACCTTTATTAAATTCTAATATTATTATTATTTGATTAATTAAAATAAAATAATTAAATTTATAAGACCACTAACATAAATAATCTATTATTATATATAAACTTTATAATTATAAGAATCTATAACTAAACAAATTATAATATTAATTCTAATAATAATTAAAATAATAACATTGCCCCTATTAAATAAATATGTATATAACCTACATTCTTAACACTAATTAAAATAAATAATCAAATAAATGATATAATATAATATCACGACATAAAAAAAAAGTTAAATTCACTTAATATAAATAACCATATGTAGGATTCCTAATTATAATAAGATATCAAATTATCATAATTAATATAGTTAATAATAACACTTTAAATTAATCAACACATTTAACTTATACCTTTATCAAATTATATAATTAAGCATTTAATCTTACCATAATAATTGACTCAATCAATCAATAAATCCGAGATATGAAATGTATACTAAAATGCCTAAGTTGTGTGCGTGTGGATGTGACAACTCTCTCCCCTTAAATTAAAATTTCACCCCAAAATTTTAAACCCTATTTACTTGAGAACAAGTGCGGGTATTGTTGCCTAATACTTGATTCCCGCTCCCATGTAGCCTCTTGACCCGTATGGTGATTCCAAAGGACCTTCACCAACGGAATCCTTTTATTCCTTAATTGCTTTATTTCCCTAGCTAGAATCTTAATCGGTTCCTCATTATACGACATATCTGGTTGAACCTAAATAGACTCGATAGGAATAATGTGACAAGGAACAGATCGGTACCTCCGGAGCATAGAAACATGAAAAACGTTGTGAATTTGATCCAACTTAGGTGGCAATGCTAACGAATACGCAAGTGGCCCTATTCTCTCCAAAACCTTGTAGGGACTAATAAATCTCAGGCTCAATTTCCCTTTTTGCCTGAATCATAAAATTCTTTTCCATGAGGATACTTTTAAGAATACCTTTTCTCCGACCTTGAACTCTATATTCCTCTGTTTTGAATCTACATAAGACTTCTGTCTGTCTGTTGCTGCCTTCAGATGACCCTTAATCAAACGAACCTGTTCCTCTGCCTGCTGCATTAACTCAGGCCCAAGTAGCTATCATTCTCCAACTTCATCCCAAAATAATGGTGTCCGACAACGTCTGCCATATAGAGCCTCATATGGTGCCATCTGTAAACTAGTCTGGAAGCTATTATTATACGTGAACTCAATCAATGGTAAATATCTATCCCAACTTCCTTCCCACTCTAATACTAGTGCTTTGAGCATATCCTCCAAAATCTGTATAACCCGCTTAGATTGCCCATTAGTCTAAGGATGGAAAGCGGTACTGAAGTGTAATCTCATTCCTAATGCTCACTGCAAACTACCTCAAAATCGTGAGGTGAACCACGGATCTCTATCCGAAATAATAAAAGAGGGTACCCAATGCAATCTCATAATCTCTCTGATATAAATCTCTACCAGTCGTTCCAAGCTGTAATCCATCTGAACTGGCACAAAGTAAGCCAATTTAGTCAGTCTATCGACTACAACCCGTACTGCATCCTGTTTGCCCTGTGTCCTGGGAAGTCCGGTAACAAAATCCATAGTGATTCTATCCCACTTCTACTCTGGAATCGAAAGTGCTTGTAGTAGCCCCGCTAGAACCTGATGCTCTGCCTTCACCCTCTAATAGACCAAACATCGGGAGACAAATTCTGCAATCTCCTTTTTCATACCTGGCCACCAATAGTACTATCTCAAGTCTTGGTACATCTTGGTACTCCCCGGATGATAAGTGTATAAGGAGTAATGGGCCTCCTCCAAAATCTGTTTCCTCAGTTGCTTTATGCAGCAATGAGACAACATACTTAAATTTCATCATATCTGTATAGTCCATCTATCTAATATCCCGCTTAGTATGCTCCAACCACATTTTGGCTACTAGCGGATCTGTTGTCCTCATAAAATCTGTCGCTCCAGCTGCCCTGAGTTTCTTAAAATCTTTCTTACCCCCCTCTCTCTGAACATCCTGTACTGGTGCTGGCATCGCTGGTGCAGCTTACCCCTGAAACACTCTAAGAAACTAAGTAAACTATGTAGCTAACAGATATATCCCTACCATTGCAGGCTATGTATCCCCCTGTTCCATTCCCCTCGGTCCACTACCAGCTCTGTTACCCGCTGTTGATGCCCCCTCTTGAGGATCAAAATTCTCACCACTTTCTTCTCCCAGAATCACGACCCTATCACTCATAAGGAAAACTGAACAACACAAACAACCTATGTCAGCAGTGAGGACTAACAAAACTCCTCGCTAAACAACTTATCAAATTTAGCAGTAAACATATCTAATTCGAGCTAAACCATAGCTATGATACCATAAAACATGTGACACGTCTAAGTAGAGACATGTCCTGTAATGAAACCCTAAAACTCCTCTATTGAGCTCTAAAATTTCATCACAAGGGAAAATAATCACTATTCATATATCATTCCAAAATATGTCAAGCATGCCAAACAACTTTTCATAGAACATAATTCTCAAACTCATACTAAAAAGATAAGAAACAACACTGAAATAACTGTTACACGCAACGAATAACAAATATAAAGATGGCTACAATTATGCCCAATGACATCAATAAGTAGTAGTTGAAGCAACGCAACCTAATGTTACTGCCAAAAATGAAAAGAGCATAGGCAACATACTGAGAGTGTCAGTTTCTGCTGGGGCCAGAGCGAGGCTTGCGAAAGTCACGAACTGGGGATCGTACTTGGAGCAAAAGCGCAGTCTTCCTAAGGGGTTCCCTTAGGGAATGATACAGACTCAAAAGAGTCACAAGGGAGTCACCACCAGATGGTTCCGGATTGGTCCAACCGACCCATAACATGAGTGCTAGTTAAACCCTTTAGAGATTGTGTTCGGGTGGTGGAGATCTATTCTATGAGTTTCCAAAATCGACTTTACCATTATAGTTGGGATTAATTGTCCTAAGCAGGCAACCATGCAAGTGTAATTGTAAACACACAGTACGTTATATGAATTAGCAATGCAAGGTTGCACGTAAAATGACATATAAAGCTATATGGCATTTTAGATGGCATGGCATATGCATGACATGTGATAAAGCGATAAAAGTAACATAACATATGCATGACATGTGAACGTGTATGACATATCATATGCATGACATGGTAACCTAATATGTAAGCATAAATTATGGCAAATAGCGTATGGCGTTATGCGTTAACATTTTTTTATTTATTTTAGAGTTTGGCGTATGGTGTATGTGTAGCGCATGCACAATGTGTGAAGTGCGTGACATGGCATATGCATGACATGTCAGATGAATGACATATCATATGCATGATATGTGAAATGATGCATGACATGGCATATGTTATGACATGGCATAATAAATGACATACCATATGTATGACATGTGAATGGTGTATGGCATATCATATGCATGATATCTGTGATGATGTAATACGTGGCATATGCATGACATGTTATGTATATACCAAATGAGTGGCATGTGAGATGATGTGTGTCATGGCATATGCATGGCATGTTTAGTACAATGTGCTTGTGTCATGTGGCATGGCATGTGAAATGATGTATCATATGCATGACATGGTATAATGCATGGCATACCATGGCATGTGAAAATGATGTATGGTATGGCACATGCATGATATGGCATAATGTATAGCATACCATATGCATGGCACATTAAATGGATGACATACTATATGTATAACATGTGAAGTGAATGACATACCATATGCATGACATATTATGTATGGCATACCATATGTATGGCATGTGGGATGATGAATAGCATGGCATATGCATGACATGGCATAGTGGTGCGTATGTGAATGTGTATTCAACATAGTATATGTATGGCATACTGTATGACATGTGTTATGACATACGTCATGGCATAGTATATGATATGGCATGGCATATATATACATGATAAGGCATTTTGATTGATTGAGTGTATTGGATTGCGTATTGGCGTATTTGGCATATTGGCATATTTATACATATGTGCATACAAAATATAGTATGTTATGGCGTACAGTATATGCATGGCATGCATAGTTGTGTATGCAAGTGTCATGTGACATGGCATGTGACATGATGATGTAATATATTTAGGCAAATATACAAATAGAAATAAAAGGCCGGTGAAAGGGATCGAGGAAATTAGGGGGTACACACGAGATAGGGGGATTATTACAGACCGAATAATAAATCCTATCCTATTACAAAAATTCCTCACATACATAATTTCCCGGGGTATTAAGTAATGCCCCTTTTTCTCCTTGAATTGCACCATCCAAAATGAGCGAATGGATTAATATGCAAAATAAATAAATAAATTTATTAGTAGCAAATGAATTTTGGATTTAATTGACTAGTCCAATGCCATTTAAAAGCACGAACCAAGAGTCAAATTCCAGCAATTATTAGGCAATAATTGAAATAATAAACACGAGCTGGATCATGAAAATTCACTTTTAGAAAAATAATTTTAAGCAAAATTATTTTTGTTTGATCATGGATAATTAATTAAGAGGACTATTATCACATAAAAATTACTGGAGATAGCCCTACGAATAATTAATTCCAATCCTTTCAAAAATCACATTTATACGAATAAAAATAGCATTTTATCGTAAAAATTAATTTTGAGGCCAAAATTAATTGCATGTAATTATTTTATGACTATTCCAGAATACTTGAGCCACTGTAAAGCATCAAATACCACTGAATACGTCAAAAATATAGCAAAATATGGTCCAAAATATGATTTTTTTGGAAAAACGCAAACTATGCGCGCCGCACATCACGTTATGTGCGGCACACATGGGCAAGGTGTGGCGTACATAGATCAATAAGTGGCACACATAGTTGATGAATCTACAAGAAAATGAAATATGTCAGTACGAAAATGATCTACAGATAAAATCCAACAACTTTAATGAAGACAGTACCTCATTTTGACCTCGATTCCACCTCCGGTTTGATGAACCAAACAATTAATCAAGCAATTAATTGAAATAATTAATTTTAAGCCTAAAATTAAGTAGATCTGGACAAGTTCTGATAGATACAGAACCCCAAGTGCATGGAAAAGCTACTGGAGTCTCTAGAAAATTCAAAACTGAAGCGGTTCGGGTTGAAATTGGGTTTTTCTATGAAAATCAAGATCTATGTGCGCTGCACATAGATCTATGTGCACCATACATAGGGTATTTGTGGCACACATAGATGTGTATGTGGCACACATAATTTGAAAAATCGAAAAAAAATCAAAAAATTTTCAGCAGAAACCCTAGATCCGGCCCCGATCTATGTAGATCGGACCCAAAATCGGGTTTTGGTTCATGGATTGGCATCCAAATCATGAAAAAAAAATTTTAAAGTTAAAATTATTTAAAATCTGGCTTGATTTAGGGCAGATCCCTGACATTTAAGGCATGAGAAAGCCTTAAACATCACTAAATTGGCCAGATCGGGAAGAAAACCAGCGAAAATTGGGAGAGAAATGCAAGTTTCTTTGAAAACTGAGGCCTATATACGTAGCATATAAGCCTATGTGTGCCACACATTTGCTACATGTGGCGCATATAGGTCTATATACGCAGCATATAGACCCAAAAATTACAGAAAAATAGAAGAAAATGGGAAAAATTCAAAGAATTACCTCTAGGCAGTGGCTTTTTCTTCTAGATCTTCCTTCCTTCCATGTTTAGGGAGCCTAACTAAGCCAAATTTGTCTCTAAATCCAAGTGATTTAATTAATTAGGGGCCTAATTAATTATGGAGTGATTTTGGCAGAGTTTTGGGTTGCCTTTGAGGCAAATTCGGGATCCCTTCAGATGAACCCCGAGCTCTATATTTATAGAAAAATTTTTGGGCGTGGAAATTTTGTAATTTTTGCCTGGATTTGAAAAATTTTAAACTTATGTGTGCCATATATAGGGCTATGTGCGCAGTATATAGTTTGGAACCCATCGTGTGGGGCCCACTGTGGTTGCTTCGGGACGTGCGCCCCGAGCCTATAAGCATTATTTGACGTAAGGAACAACCTTGTAGAAGAAAGTTTTTCCAAATTCGGTCTCGAGAAGGCTCCGGACCAAATGTCTTTACTATGCAACGTGTGTAGCCTATAGGGCTATGCGCTACGCACGTTGCATTTTTGTACTATGCGCTCCACCTCGTACAGGCGGAACGGAATGCGTTCCATATGTCCAGGAAATTGCAAATGACATTTCGAGAAACTTTGCAGTTATAAGTTTTCTCAAATTCGGCCTCAAACATCAAGTTTTGCTTAATGGGCCCGTTTTGGGGCCAACAGGCCTTTAGAGCCAAAAATGTGGCATTCAGGATGTCGTGGGTCGTGCCTAGCATAGGCATTAGCAAAATTTGTTCTATGTGTACAGGACACTCAAATTGGCTGAGTCGGGTGGTGGGCCCACCTATGCACTATTCATGATGAATAGTGCCCTAATGGACCCCGCAGTATAAAAGGGCCTAAGAGGTGGCAAATAGCATGCCAAGTGCCTTTCCTTAAGTAAGGCAGCAAGTAGGATATGTTCTGTGCGTACAGAATGCATCCAAGTGAATTATAGTGCGCCCCATTAGTGTTTAGCGAGCCCCATAGCGTGGTGAGTCCAGAAATGTGGCATTTAGGATGCCATGGGGTGTTCCTCACATAAAGCAGCAACAAAATGTATTTTGTAAGTACAGAATATACAGAATAGGCCAATGGGGAAAGCAGGCCCCACTTGTATACTATTCATAGTGAATAGTGTCCTAGGTTCAAAATGCAATATTTTGCATTCTGTGCATCCTACCATGCGTAGGCAGGGATGAAATGTATTCTGTAAGTAGAGAATACACAGAATAGGCTAATAGGGACTGCGAGCTCCACTAATGCCCTAAGTGGACCCCACAGCGTAGCGGGCTCAGAAAATGGTATTTGTGATACCACGCGCTGTGCCTTGTGTAAGGCAACTGGAAAATGTATTTTGTAAGTAAAGAATACACATAATAGGTTATCAGGGGCAGCGGGCCCCGCCTGTGCACTATTCATGGTGAATAGTGCCCAGGCCTAAAAATGCAATACTTTGCATTTCAAGTGGTTTGCCTTGCATAGGTGACAATTAAGTGTATTCTGTATGTACAGAACACCCATAATAAGTGGCGGGTCCCGCCAGGCACCATGGGGGGCCCCACCAGTTCTGAGGTGTTCTGTGCACCAGAATACACAGAGGAAGACACAGAGGCCTATGTGCATAATCGGGGTCGATATCGGGGACTAAAACCGAGCTAAATCAACAGAAATCCGAAATTGCACGAATGTGAAAAGTCAGGGTCAATAGTTTGCCCCCTGATCAAGACCATTTTGAGGTGACTTAAGTGTAAGTCGTCAAAATACGATCTGATCATAACATGACTTTTCATAAGGAGTAGGAAGCGTATCTGACTTGCAGGGGTGCTCGCGTCGAGGCTTAAATCCCAATTCTGCCACTGGGAGCCCAGTGCTCAGGCTGGAAGATCAATGCTGATCAATGCTCCCCAATGGGACTGATGGCAATGCCGCGAGTTAATCGTCTGGAGCTGGTATCTAGATGCCTATGCGCTAGGATTTAGGAACCAAAGGCTTGGCCTCTGTGATCACTGCTGGATCGTATGGACAACTACGGGACCGGGATGACCATCTGTTGGGTCTATTCTCGCGCCATCATATAAATGTCAGATATCTCTGAAACGGCTTTCAGGATCCTCTGTTGGGTCTGTGACACTTCTGGTCGATGGTTTTGACCAGTAAATACCCCAATTCCACTACTAGGGGCCCAACATTCAGGCTATTCTGATCAGAGCTGACCGGTGGTCACTGCAAGACCGATGGCTTCCTTGCAAATAATTCATCTAAAATCTACGTTCAGATGCCTATGCGTTAGGTTTGGCAATCAAGAGCTTGCCTTAGTGATCTCTGCTGGATCGGGCGGTTCTACAGCGGAACCAGAGGTGACCTTTTGCTAGGTCTGGGTGACCAACCATCAGATCTTGTTCTCGTGCCATCAAATAAGTGTTGACTGTCTCCAAAGTCTGCATTTGGGACGCTCTGTCAGAATACAACACTATCTAGTCAACGGCTTGACAAGAAGTCAAAGGCTTGACCACTCTTGATCATCTGCTGGATCAATTTCCGGTCTTTACCAGATATAAAAAAACAATTTGTTAATGAAATTGGTATTGAAATAGTCCAAAAAAATACCTAAATTTTTTAGTATCAGTCGATTGCATTCTGACTGATTTTCTGGATTTTTCACACGCTACGGGTCGTGAAAATTATGCTCGGTGGAGCAAATGACCTCAGAAAATTCTAAAATTTTTTCCAGAGGCCTAATTCTTTATGTGCATTTTAGTGGGAGGGTGTCGCATATGATCAGACTCCCACAGTGGCAGGCGCATGTTAGTAAAAATTGTAATATGCGGTGCACGTTCTCCTATGTGTGGCATACATAGCTTGCAAATTTTATATTTTCGAGCTTCCAATCAAAAAAATCAATTAGTTTCCCCCCAAAAACTTGATTTTCTTTGACACCCCGAACTGAAAACTTTGTGTTTTTACGAAAATGGCCGGAATTATGATGCAATCGACCACCCGGGACCCCGAATTTGTCCCTAGCTATGCTCTAACCGAGCTTATAACTCATGATGCTTATTTTGGAGCTCGTTTTGGTGATGCAATTGTGGAAACTTTCGCCATAGACTCACATCGGTCCCGAGCTCCTCTTGAGAAGGTGAGTTTTCTGTGACTCGGTTCAGTTTTTAGCTTTTATGGTTTTTCTAAAAATTAAATTCTAGGCTGTTTTTGATGCGTTTAGGCTTGTGTTAGGCTAGAATTTTATGCTAGGCTGAAGCTAGGCTTAGGTTGGCTCATGTTTGTCTGATTGGTTCAGTGAAAATCGAGTTTTTTGGCGCAGGTTTGGGCTATATGTAGCGCATATACAACTATGTGTGCCACATGTAAGCCATGTGTGGCGCACATAGTGCTATGTGCAGCACATATAGCATAGAAAAATGGGCTAAAATGCTAGTTTTTCAGTCATTTTTTAGAGAATTACGTGTTTTAGGGCTTCATAGGCATGAATAAGCGCATTTAGGGCTGGGAGGAGGAGCTCTGTACCTTTGAAATTATTCTGTGCACTCTGTAATTCAGTTTGAAGTCTGACCTGAATTTTGTATTTTGCAAAGGGAGCAGACAGTGGTAAGCAGCGGTAGCATTCACGGAATCTTTGAGTGGTACTCCCAGCTGCCTAGGGAGATCCGTACGAGAGTGGACCAAAGCTATTTTAGTCTGTATATCACATGCTTCACTGGCATGGAGAAGAAATGCAACAGGCTCATCATTACTGCAATGATCGAGCGGTGGATGGATTCCACACATACCTTCCACTTGCCAGTAGGTGAGGTCGTGATTACTCCAGGGATATTTGCTGGAATCACAGGGTTGGAATGCACAGGGCTGCCTATTCAGTTTGATGCTAGGCTAACATTGCCTCGCTGGTTATATAGTACAATCTTTGACCTCCTAAGGGTGTCTCCTAATATGTGAGGAGGGCATAGTATTTCTTATGATTGTCTCCAAGAGGCTGTTCTGGAAGAGAGGCTTGCTCGGATAATCTCTGTAGATCAGTATACCCACAGCTTTCTGTTATATGTGCTGGGGTGTATACTATTCAATGATAGCCGGAACAGTGTCCACATGTAGTATTATGGGCCCTTTGTGACTTGGAGTCCATAGGGTGATATGATTGGGGCAGTGCTGGCCTGGCCCATCTGATGTAGGGGCTTAATTTCTGTAGTAGGCACTATAGGGACCGCTTCATCGGGTGCTGGCAAGTCATAGAGGTAAGCAGAATTCTTTTAATTTTGTTACTGTAGTTTCTATCCATGCCTTGCTGACTATGCATATTGACCTTACAGATCATGGCGTATAAGTTTAGGCTACTGCCAGAGCCCGATATTCTGCATGGGGTGCCATTTGGTTTCCCTCATATGCGGGTGTGGTGCGTACCAAAATGAAAGCTCAACTATACAATGGACGAGTTGAAGGAGCACCTCAACAATCTGACCTGGGATCAGGTAAGAAGAAACAATTTAATTAGCATTAAACTGTATTGAACTGGTTTAAGAAATACCTATGTAGGCATCTAATTTCTCTTCATTATTGGAATAGGTACGTCCCTATCCATGGAGTAACATGCATCCAAGGTCGGAGTACGTGACGAGTTCAATGCGTAAGGACGAGCAACATATGTTGTTGGAGGGTCTTGAGAGTAGACTTTTCTATTTAGGCGAGCATGTTGTGGACTGGCATCTGGGACCAGAGAGTCAGGTGGAGCCTGCTGCACCCCCACGTGTAATGTTCTAGGCAGCTTGTACAGACACAGACCCAAAAGTGCTTGCTGGATTAACTGGCGTTCCCAGGCGAGAGCGCCTATCAGACTCACTAGTAGATTACTCCTCTTTCATCCAGTTAAGGCTATTGGGACTTATAGAGCTCTCCATATGTGAGAGCCAGCATGATCGATTCAGTGGAACCAGAGGGAGATCCACTTCCCATGGCAGTCGAGGCAGACGTCATGGCTCATCAGGGGTCAGGAGTTCTCGGGATGGCGGTGCTTCAAAGAGATCCCATGATTCTGGGGCATGTGTAGTCCCACCGGTGATGATGTCAGCCACTTTGGAGGTGCCCCCAAGATATGGGCATCTGACACACTTTGTAGAGGGTGAGCTGATGTGGCCATAGAAGCCCCTAATCTTTACTTACGACGCAACTGGGCATCCTTATGAGACTTCCTTCCTGGTGCCAGCAAGGAGTGAGATTGAGTTTGATCCTCCAAACACAACCCATGTGAGTACACGTGTTTTGATGTGCCTTTGATTCCAGTGGTCTGACATATGTCTTGATCTTGCAGGTGTGTCGAGATGCTATGGCAGACGCTTCAAGACTGCTGATGGGACTACACCGTTATCATGCATCTGAGAGGTTGGATGCCCAGGTAAGTACCTGTTATGAAATGCAAATGCATTAGTATGTATAGATGCATGGCTTATATGCCTGTATGCTTATGTTTGCAGTCCAGCAGGCAAGTGGAGTGGGAGGAACGCGACCGCTACATTTATATGACAGAGTAGATGGGGCGAGAAATTGCTCGACTGACAGCGCGTCTGGAGCATTATAACATTGAAGTCCCTGATAGTCCGAGTCCTGAAGATGATCACTCCGGGGAGGATGATACATAGAGATGATACGACATCAGGCTTCCATATGCATGGCATCAGAAATCTGTAGTTTCTGTATGACTAGTATGTCAGGGATATTACGTACCAATTATGTGAATAGTCAAAAGCTTGAATTGTGTAACTTTTGGATTTATTAGTGGAATCCAATGATGTTTGCTGCTTATAAATACATTATGCTTTATGTTTATTGGCAAAGCATAACTCATCTATTTTCCTTTGCAGAAATTAGATATACAATGACTTAGCAATCATTGTCTGCCTTCCGCGCTCTTTCCCACCATTGAGGAAATGATGAGTGGAGTCGATTGGGTGAGATCAGACTCCAATATTTGAGAACCTTCCAGCAAGCTTCAATTAACCATGCCTTTCTACATGCTGCCATGCAGTCTTGGGATCTAGAGGTTCATGTATTCCGGTTCGAGCATGTAGAGTTATATCCAATGTACGAGGAGTTTGCTGCCATCCTCGCGGTTACCTGTAGCATGACAGCCATGTTGACAGTGTCGGTGCCCGTTGGAGATGTGTTCTCATATCTGATCAGGGCTTTTGATGTTAGTCCACTGGAGGCAGGATCTCTTTTGACTACAGACGGCTCTGTAGATCTTATTGCCATTTTCCGGCTATGCAGTCAGAAATCTGTAGAAGACCCGTCATGGCTGAGGGTAGTTGGATTCGGACTATTCGCACAGTTCCTATTTGTCGATCCATCTGGTCATGGAGACTTTTTGATCGGGCATGTGGTAGATCAGATTACGGAGGGTCAGACCCCTTTTCCCATGATCATTGTGGAGACGATCCTTGGTCTGGACAAAGTGAAGCATAGATAGTCTGAGCGCTTCAGTGGCAGTCTGCTCCTTCTACAGGTGAGAATTCTAAGCTGCATTTGCAAGTTTTCAACTTAGAAAATTTATATTTTTGCCCTAGCTTTTGCATGAGTCACCTTTTGTGAGGTTTTTGGCTCATCGGGCTTCTGCTTTTATTTTCAGACCCTAACTTTTGCCTGAGCTGCCCCCTTGGGTTTTCAGCTCAAAGGGTCACTCTTACTTTTACCTGAGTAGCCTTTTGCAAGGTTTTCAACTCAGTGAGCTTTTATTTTTATTTTCTTTTATTACAGATCTGGCTTCAGGAGAAGCTTGGGATTCTGGCACCACCAGCAGGGAACCCA
>CANYBF010722810.1:0-11324 GCA_948192965.1 Dalechampia spathulata
TGGAACCCATGCTATGTATCATGTATGTCTATATTGTTATGATGTATGTTTAGCTTCTTATGTCTATAATTATTATGATATAAAATAAGGATATAAAAATAAGTAATTAAGAAGAAAGAAGCAAATTGATGAAGGAATGAATAAGAGTTTGACAAATGGCACTTGCTGATTGGTTCTTCTTATTTTTAAGTCAAAAATTGAAACTTATTATCTTAAGGATATGCATAAAACATTTTCCTTATCTCTTTCAGCATACGACTTCTTCTTCTTCTTCTTCTTCTTCTTCTGCTTACTCTCTTTCCATCCAACTTAAGAGAAACAATACCTTCAGGTAAGCTCATAAGTAGATTCTATTTTATTTGTGCTTTTATATCTTCTTCTTCTTCTTCTTCTTCTTTAAGTTTTCTAACATCTTAAAGAAATAAGTAAACTATTACAAGGTTGTGTTGATTGTATATAAAAGAAAGGATTGGATTAAAAGATGAACGGATAAGGAAGTGGAAGTATCGAATTTGGTGTTAGGCATAACTAAATGAATTTCTACTTTGATATGTAAAGATTATGTTAAACTCTAATGAATTAGTTAGTTTAGTTAATGATTGTAGTGTGTACATGATGTATAAGCTGTTTAGAGGGTTTGTTATGCTTAATCATTTATGGAAGAGGAGTGATTATGTTTGATGATAGTTTGAATTCAAGGTTATTGTTACCTTGGATACATTTATGGCTTCATTGGTTAAGGGGATAAATTATGTAACCCTTTAGTTCATTTGGAAACATGATAGAATAATGTGTTTATATGTTAAAATGGGATTTAGTTTCATGTGAAAGTGAGTTATGGTATGGAAATGTTGAATTAGGTGTTAAGGATAATAAAACATGCTCCTTGTGTAGATTGTATTAGATTGGATGTATGATTTGAGTGTAAATTATGGTTTGGATTTTAAATGATGTTTGATTGATGTTTTGAGTAAGTTTTGAAGGTGTTTTAATGATGTTTAAGGTATGATAATGGGTTAGGATGATTGTGGAACCATTTGGAGGTGTTTGGGTGTTGAAAAATGATGAAAAATAGGTGTTTTTGGGGGAGGGCGAGTCTTACATGAGTCGTGTAAAACTCTCCACAACTCGTGTAGCTCACGGACATCTTAAACATGTATTTTTTGTGGTAAGGGCCGAGTTATACATGACTCATGTAAGTTGTACACGACTCGTGTAGACTTTAAAGACTGGTTTTTAAGTGATTTTGTCAACAACGTTTGGAGGCCTTATCGGATGAGTTTTAAGGCATGTAATATATCGTTGGAAAGCTCTTTAAGTCTAGTTTCCAATGATTTAAGAATAATTTAAATTTGAGGTCATTTAATTAGGATAAAGGCTTCCACAATAAGCAAAGGTCCTAGAGGATAACATGATTTTATGTTTTGGTGTAGCTTTCTAGTTTGCATATCTTTTTATTTCAAGTTGAAGGCCTTATTGGATGAGTTTTGAGGTGTGTAATATATCATTGGAAAGATATTTGAGTCTACTTTCTAATAGTATATAGATTGTTTTATTTTGATATCATTTATTTAGTTAAAAGACTTAAGGAATGTAGGCTACTCATTTGGGTAACATAATTTGGTATTGAAAATGGAAGATAAAGATATACATGGATTATTTAAGATATGCACTTAAGTATAAGTTATGAATGATTTTAATGAATGGATTTTCAAATGACAATGTTATAGGTTTAAACGGATGGAACTCAGAAGTCGCAGCAGGTTACTGCTAAATGTAAAGCGAAACAGGTTTGCGCTATTAGTAGCTGATCCTTATTAATGGATCGGCGGGTAAGTTATTACTTACCTTCATGTTAACATGTAATCACATGTTTTCTTAGGTATGATTTGTTTTCTTTTCATGATCTTATTTAAGGTCTTGGATTGAAGTTCTTATATTATATGTTATGTTATTCCTGTTATGAATCTGTATAGGATCTTTTAATGATGATTTACACTGAATTGTTGAAATAGCTAAGTAATGAGCTTGAACTATGAATGATATGATGTGAATATGCTAAGAGATTGTATTGTTCCTAATATGAACCCTTAAAGGGTAATAAATGAGGTTTTCCAGTTGATTACTGGTGATAGTTAGCTAAAGCGTTCATATACTATGATTGGTACTGTATAATCATTAATGCATCATTATGCATCATGTCATGAAACATATATACATAAAGGCATTCATGGCATGACAAAGAGGATATAAGGTGGATAAAAGAAAGCAAAAGAGATGTTACAGAAAAAGAAACGTACTAGGTCATAGAGTTAATGGATTCTTTCAAGGAATCATACAGATAAATGGCCTCTTACGGGAGATGAGTCTCGAGACCTACAGTAATAAAATTGGTTCATAAAACCATACAGTATAATAGCCTCCTTCGGGAGATGAGTACCGGTACCTAGAGGGACCCAGTACGAAAAGGGATTGTGCACAATCATAAAAAGAAAAGAAATGATATGATACAGGAAAATCAGAGGGGGAATGCAAAGCATGATTGCATTCTCATTTTTACAGGCATGCATGTTCATTTTTGTATCATAAAAGTAAAGAGAATGGAACAATGAATGCACTATAGTTGTGCTTATAAAGAAATGTTTACAGAATTAATGGATTCCTTTAAGGAATTGTACAGGTATGTGATAACAGACATTACGGAGCTAATACACAGGGCATAGTTATGCTACAGGGAAAACGATATACAGTTAATTGAGCTTAGGCTCAAGAACAAAAATGAACATGCTAAAGAAAATATGTTTATATGACTAAAGCCTTAATATGGTAATGATTTGATGTAATAAAGATAATGAAAGCTACTGGCTTAGTTTAAATAAACGGTATACCTAACATGAAACTTATATTGCTCATAGGTATATCAAAAATGTTATGGAAGTTATAGATGAATAGATAAGTGTGCATAGTAATAGTTGAATAGTGATTTATGAATAGTAAATAATGCTTTAGGTATTATTGTTAACAGAAAATAAGAGATATTTAAAGAGTAAGAAATGATATAATGATAGTGATTAATGTAGATCACTATGATTGACTTAAACGTGATATCTTTGATTTTGTTTATAGCACCACTGAGTTTTATACTCAGCGTTTGTCATTTGATGGACGCAGGTTAACAGGTAATTTTATATAATAGAGTATTGTAATAAGGCAGTTAAAAGTATGGGTGCAATGTGAGTTCAATTATTCTTAAGTATCTTTCATTAAATAAGAATTTTATATCTATAAATTTACATGTATCATTTGATTAAATTCCAAATCGCAAATGCTTTTCAATTATAAGTTTTGCAAATGTAGAGTTTGTTTTTCATTCAAAAAAAAATACATCCCTTGTAGAATGATTAATAGTTTCTATGTACTGAGGCTATTCATTATTCTACGGGAGCATGTTCCATCCTGGAGCAGGGTGTGACAAAAATCGTACGTTGAGACTTAGGAAAAGTGGACATAGGCAAAGAATTATGTTGAACAACTATAATATGTACCTTGCAGTGGTGCCATACTTCCGCGGACTTTCAATTTGTTTATGTAACTTTTATCTTTTGTAACTTATAGCAATAAACTATTGTGTATCACTATATCATATTTCTCTATATACCACTATGATGTAATCTTTATGGGTTGTCTCTTTACTATACCTATGTCTGATGAGCTATGTTGTGTTTTGAGTGTTTATTGAGGACAGGTAGTTGTTTAGTAATGTTAAAGAATGACATTTTCCATTAAAGTTTTTAAATTGTACGCATCCCTTATAGGATAGATCTTAATTTTCCCTTTTATGCAAAAAATATTGACTATTCTAGGAGATCATGTCGCACTGCTATTGGGTGTGACACCTACTCTTCATTTATGATTCTTACTTATTAAGCTTATTCTTGATGGATTATTGAATTTTGTTAATAATAAATAATGATTGCTTAACGTATTGTTTGATATATGAATAAGATTTAATCTCAAGAAGAGCAGAGCATACAAAAAGTAATATTCCTATTGCAAATATTAGAGAAATGATATGATTAGAAATTTCTGTAATGTTAAATGTCAAGTAATAGATAACTATTATAATTATAAAGTTTAATGAAGAGAATAAAGATAGGAATAATTTGAATGATTAATATTTGTACTTTTGATTTCTATTTCTTTTCTTATTATAAAAAGATTATTCTCACAAGATATTGTAGAATTCTTTGACTCATCTTGTACAATTATTCTTTCAGTATTTTTATAAAAATTTTCAGCTTTTTTGTTAGATTTAA
Source organism: Dalechampia spathulata (assembly GCA_948192965.1). Lineage (NCBI taxonomy): Eukaryota > Viridiplantae > Streptophyta > Magnoliopsida > Malpighiales > Euphorbiaceae > Dalechampia > Dalechampia spathulata. Next base: position 4,317 of record CANYBF010722810.1, read on the forward strand.
AAAACTTTTAAGCGAGAGATTTTTATAAAAAGTTTTTCTTTTTATATTTATGTAAAAATTCCAACTTTATTTTAAAAATTATTAGATCTCATTTGAAATTATGGTGTAAACAAGTACTTTCAAAATTATTTTTATTTTTCAGTTAAGATTATTTTTCAAAAAAAATTAAATAATTAAAAAATTAAATTAAAATAATTTTGTAAAAATACTTTTTTAATAGGAAGCAGCAATATCAAATGCATCGTAGTGACTGAGTAGTAATGTGGGGAGGGTTTTGAAAAGGAAAGGGGAAGACTTGCTTCTCAAGTTGTAGGGGACAGAGAAATTATTGTTTTGAAGCAAGAAGTTTGACGTTGAAAACTAAAGCAAACGGTCCCTTTATATATACCAACAAAAACATCACACCTTTGAGAAATTATATGATCGAGGAGATTAAAAATAAGAAAGCGAATTAACAGTTTGTCAAAATATCAATTTTAGCTACATAAATTAAATGAAAACATTTCTTTTAATTTTATGAAATTTATATATTCTTTCAAATCAAGTTATAATGATATAAATATTGAAATTTAAATATTAAATATAAAAACCTATTTGATAAATGAATTTTTTAAAGATAAAAACTTTATTGATTAATTATATTTAACCTTGGAAATGTCTTGAAAACTTTATCTATTAGAATTCCTTAACCGTGTATAAGTGTTTTTATAAGAAATTTTGAAATATAAACTAATTTAGCATATCAAATACAGAAAAATAAGTGAAACATTTTAAATTAATATTTTAAACGTGATTTTAATTGAATAAATTAAATTTATTTATGTGATGTTATCAAATAAATTTAAACATAAAAAATATTAGAAGCATAAGCAGATTTTTTTCAAATTTCTTGAAAATAAAATAAATTTTAGAAAAATGTATTACGTTTAAAAAAAATTTAAATTTATTTTAGTTTATCAACAAATTTAATTTAGATTTATTTTAAATTTATGATAAAAATTTTTATGTTTTAAAAAATTACTATTTTCATAAACATTTTAAATATCATAAGATATTATTAAAAACTATAAAATAAAATATATTATTTTTACAGACAGAAGAATAAAATTAAAAATTAAATCAAATATCTTTTTGAGAGTTTTAGAGAGAGCTTGTTCTCCAAGCCATGCTATCGAGGTAAAAGCCGCCTGCCACTTGTTTTTTCCTTCGTTTATTTTTTGAATTTATAAAGTGTGGAGTTCAATTTTTCAACGTAATCAGTTGATTTTCTTTGTTTTTTTGTCAAAAAAAAAGTCGATAAACATTAAGGTAAAAAGTCATCATACATTAATATTGGTAACAGTCAATGAATCTTCCGTCTTTAGTTAAAACTTAAATATCGTAGTATATATAATATATTAAATTATGTCCAAAGTTAATATAGATTAATCAGTTTTAAATGATTTGACTCAAATTTTATTTTACTTTTAAATTATCTAAAATTAATTATACAAATGATTTCTTTTCACTTGTTTCAAATAATACATTCCTTTACGATAAGATAGGAAATTCATTGAAAGAAAGTAGTTCTTAATGAAGTGTGAAGGTATCAAATATCAACAATTTAGAAAATATGCTGATATATTCATTAACCTATTAGTTTCCATGGCTAATAGTCACAGAGCAATTTTCAGAAAATCCTAGGAACACAGGAACAGTGCTTTATCGCTTTTCCAGGGATGGATCCTCACAGTAACTTTGACCCATCTTTAGGCTATGGTGGTCGCTGCTCGTTTCTTCCAAGAAGGATCCTTTTCGTTTGAAAAGACCTCTTCGTTTTCTTTTTCTGGCTGCTTCTTGTTTATATGATTCAAAATTTAACAGGTACAACAAGCTAGGTTCTTGCTCTCCTAATCTCACTCCTTTTCTATCCAACTTTTTTCATAATTTCTGCGTCCTGGGTTCTTTTTCTTGCTTCAAAATCATCTTTCTTGTTATCGGATGTTGCTTCTTTACTTGAATGTTTGTAGTTCATTGACGAGGTCAAGATTATAATTTCAAGGTTCTTGCTTGTAAATCTCGGTGAATAAGCTCAAAGAAAGAGCTTTCGTTTATTTACTTTCTTTCTTTCAAAAGCTTATCTTTCGTGGGTTTAATTGGAGGATTTGGGATTGGAATGGATCCTAAACACATAGGATTCTCTCATTATTCGAGTGGTTCAGTAATTGATGAACAGACCATTTCACCAGAATATGATCAGTACCCAGATCCTGAAAATGAATTGAAATTATATAGTCCTCCACTTGATTTCAACATCATGAATGTCCCTTTCGATCCACCTGATTCAGCTTCAAATGATTTGAGTATATCCTTCACGCTTAGTCCAGGAGGGGATTCATTTATTCCAGTGCTTAGCCCAGGTGAAGAATCCTTTGAACCTTCATCTGGTTGGAGCCAGGAGGAAGATGCTTCCTCTCCCTCTGATGATAGAGAATCTACAGATCCAGTTCTCAAGTACATAAGCCAGATGCTTATGGAAGAGAACATGGAAGATAAGCCTCCTATGTTTTATGACGCCATGGCTCTAAAAGCTACTGAGAAGTCTTTGTATGATGTGCTTGGCGACCATGATCGGCCTTATATCAATCATGAAAGCCCTGATAGCTATCATTCAGTAAGTAGTAGCGATTATGGTGGTAATACTAGTACTGGTAATGGTACCACCTCTAGCAGTGGTACTTCTACTTACATCAATGATTCTGTTGATCCCTCATGGGTTTTTGATGTTCGAAAGTCAGATCAGGTTTTCATGGCCTATTCCAATTCCACTGGCCAAGTCTTTGCCAATCCTTCAAATGGTCTGCCTAATGTTGGCAATGGGATTATGGGTTCTTCTGCGAGTGAGATGGCACAGAATTTGTTTAGTGATTCTGACTCTGTATTGCAGTTTAAGAAAGGGTTAGAGGAAGCTAGTAAATTCCTTCCTAAAGCTAGTCAACTAGTTATTGATCTTGAGGGAAATTCGTTTGCCAGTGGGAAAAAGAAGGAAAGTCAGTTGTCAGTAAGGAATGAGGAAAATATTGAAAGGGAAAGCTCGCATAATGGGTCAAGGGTTCGGAAACATCAGATTCAAGAGGGTTCGGATCTAGAGCAAGAGAGGAGTAGCAAGCAACTCGCATCATATGTGGAAGAGAGTGAAATTTCGGAGGCATTTGATAGAGTATTGCTTTGGCCTGGTCTGAAGGGTGCTCAGTGGTCCTGCATGGATGTCCAGCAGGATGGAGAAACCAAGGCTGCACAGCTGAATGGACAATTGAATGGATCAAATGATGGAAAGGCTCGTGCTAAGAAACAGGTCAAGAAGAAGGAAACCGTGGACTTGAGGAGTCTGCTTATTCTTTGTGCACAAGCTGTTTCCGGAAACGATTTCAGGACTGCTAATGAGCTACTGAAGCAAATTAGACAGCACTCTTCGCAATTGGGCGATGGATCTCAGAGACTAGCCCATTGCTTTGCTAATGGTCTTGAGGCACGTTTGGCCGGTGTTAGCTCAGGCATGCAAAACTTTTATACTTCAATTACTTCAAGGAGAATGACTGCTGCTGATATATTAAAAGCTTACAAAACCCATCTATATGCCTGCCCTTTTAAGAAGCTCTCAATTGTGTTTGCAAACAAAATGATTTTGCATGCGGCTGAAAATGCAACCATTCTCCATATTGTAGACTTCGGCGTCCTTTATGGTTTCCAGTGGCCAATACTGATCCAGCTGCTCTCTATGCGGGAAGGCGGTCCCCCCAAGCTGCGCATAACCGGTATAGAATTACCACAACATGGTTTCCGGCCAGCAGAGAGGATCGAGGAAACAGGACGTCGGTTGGAAAGATATTGTAAGATGCTTGATGTTCCATTTGAGTACAATCCTATTGCAGCTCAACACTGGGAAAACATCCCAATTGAAGATCTCAAGATTAACAGCGATGAGGTGGTTGCTGTTAATTGCTTGGGTCGGTTTAAGAACCTCCTTGATGAGACAGCAGTGGTAGACTGTCCAAGGAATGCTGTTCTAAACTTGATCAGGAAGATAAATCCGAAGATTTTTGTCCATACTATCATTAATGGATCATACAATTCTCCATTCTTCGTCACAAGGTTTAGAGAAGTGCTTTTTCACTTCTCTTCCCTGTTTGATATGTTTGATTCTACTCTGCCTGGTGAAAATCAGGAAAGGTTAATGTTAGAGAATGATCTTTACGGGCGAGAGGCTGTGAATGCTGTAGCGTGTGAGGGTGCGGAAAGGGTCGAGCGGCCGGAAACATACAAGCAATGGCAGTTTCGCCATACAAGGGCAGGGTTCAAGCAGCTCCCATTGGACCAGGAGGTCATGGAAACATGCAGATATAAGTTGAAGAAATTTTATTCCAAGGATTTTGTACTGGATGAAGACAACAACTGGATGTTGCAGGGATGGAAGGGACGAATCATGTTCGCATCGTCCTGCTGGGCGCCTGCGTAGGAATTTTGGACGCGTCTCCGTAGGTGAGCTGCGGAAACTAATTTCTCCAGGTACTAATATCTCTGGACAAACCTTATAGAGATGGAGAAATCAAAGCTTTTGATCTTCAGGTGGTAGAAGGCCTATTTGGTTCATGGCAGGCTTTGGAACGTGCTAGAATATATCCCTTGTTAATTTCCAAGGCTATGATATAGACTAATAATGGCTGGCTACAGCCTTTTGTTAGGGAATTTTGTAATAAATTAGTGTGCTTTTCTTGATTGGTTGAATTCTCGTATGTAAATATTTTCGTGATCACTTGGATGTTATTGTATTTTATATCCTTTGTGTGAAACTAGGTCACTAGTATATTAAATTTTTTCATGATATTTTCTTTCCATAATTTGCATTTGTGGTGCACAATATCATCTAAATTTATATTACGGAATGAAAAAATTTAAATAATGTATATTCTTATGCATTTTAAATAATCTTCAATTCAGTAACTTTTTCCAGAGCACTTGTGAATCATTAATTGTGGTCGGAATTTTTCATCTCTTTACTGAAACTATGCTCTTGTACCCTTGAGGTATGTCCAATATGTAAGGTGCAAGGGGTATCAGCAGTTGTACCTCGGAGCATGAAGGCGCACTTGACGTTGGAGGCTTGGGTTTAAGTAGAGCTTTTTATGTGTATGGCAAAATAAAAGTAAACATTATTGATTTATGATAAAAGAAATTAATTCCTAATTTTGGTTAAATCAAGGAAGAAGACAATAATTAGTAAAATAGAATAAATTTCATTTTTACCCTTATAGAGTGAAGAACACATAAGCTCCAATTTTGAGGTGTAAAAAGATTTTAAAGTAATATTTTTTAAATATATATGCTCTTCCTAATATGAGATGTCATACCTATTACGATGTAACATGCTCCTGTAGAATAATTAACAGTTTTCGAATAAGTGAAAACTATGCATAAAAACATTTTTCTTTTAAAATTTTGAAATACACATACTCAATAAACATCAAAATAATTATTTACTATCTTGTACTCATATATATAGTTCCATAATTGTTACATCCTAAATTGAACACACACTTTGCATTCATAAAATTGGTTGAAATGTATTGTAATATATGTTATTGGTGTGTTAATGATATGCAATAATGCTTATGATGTTAAGTATATGATGAGATTAGAGTTTATAGCTCTAAAGTTGAAATTGAAAATTCTGACGAAACCTCTAAACGGAACCACTGAACGGTGATGAATTGATGTTTTCGATGTTGAAAACACTTAGTATGATTAATTTAGTTAGTTCAAGATGATTGTTTTAACATGAATTAGATACATACAAATTTTAGAAAATTTGAATTAAAAATTAATTATGATGTCATAATTGAGTGATGATGATGATGTAAGCATGATGTAAGCAAATGAATTTAATTATGATTTTTATTAGAAAATAAATAATTATGAATTAATAATTAGTAAGAGTATATAATAAAATTATAAATATTAAAGAAGCATAATCAGTATTTTTAATTATGATGTCATAATGATGTAATAAGTTGTAAAGGTGATGTCATAATTATGATTAGTTTTAAATTATGATATATAAATAGATAAATAAATAAATATAATTGAAAATAGAATAAGTTAAAATAGATTTGAAATAATATATTATATTAGAAGCAGGATTGGTAATTGAAAAAGTAGTTTTGGATTTTAATGTTAGTTGATGGAGAGAAGAGAAAAGAATTATATTTTATTTGATTGAGGAAATTGATTGATGATATTTTAAATTAAAATAAGGTGTATAAGAGTATATATTAAGTGTATAATATGAAATTTAAGGTTTTAGATTGGTGGATTTAAGTTAAATACAAGTATATATACGTATAGGGGCTAAAATGTAATTTTGGAGGTGTATTGTCATATCCTGAACTATATGATTCACTATGCATTCATAATTGACAATGTATCATATTTATATATGTTATTAATGTGGAAATGATATGGAATTATGATTATGTTGATAGATATATGTTAAGAATTGAGTTTAAAGCTCAAAATAGTAAAGTGGAAATTTTGTCGAACCCACTGAAACGGATGTAAAATTGGCACTAAAATGATGATTTTAGGCAATCCACATCGAATTTGATAAAATGGCTTTGACTATAGTGCTTGTGTTAACTTAAATTAGATATATGCAAATTTTAAAAATTTTGAATAAAAATTTTATTTATGATGTCATAATTGAATTTGATGATGAAAGTGAATGGAATAATGCAATTTTATGGGATTAAGGAATGGAAAAATTAGTTTTGGAATCAAAGTAGTCAATTATTGTCACACCTCTAAGTGGAGACATGTCCCGTAATGAAATCCTGAAACTCCTCCATCGAGCTCCACAATTTCATCACAAGGGAAAACAAACACTATTCATATATCATTTCAAATATGTCAAGCATGCCAAAGAACTTTTAACAGAACATAATTCTCAAACTCATATTAAAAAGATAAGAAACA
>CANYBF010722917.1:0-21537 GCA_948192965.1 Dalechampia spathulata
ATAAAGCATAAGAAAGCATAAAGAAAGCATAAAGTGCAGAAAATTAAATGCAGAAAATAAAATGTGGGCAAATACAACCCACCCAAAATAAAGAAAAGCAAATAAAATGAAAATAAAACAATTTGAGTATTTAATACAACCCAACCAAAACAACAATTAAATAAAAAGCGTAAAACAAATAAAATCCTAATTGGGGCCCAAGGCCCAATTCCTTTCTTCTGGATCCAATGGGATTGCTTTTGATTGGGCCTCGGGCCCGACCCATCTACTCCATCCAAAGTTAACCTAATTCTGCAAAAGGAAACAAGCGCATAAAAGGGAACAAATGCAAATAATAATCAATGTTAATTACCAAATCACGCACCAATCATGCAGACATGCCTAAATTAACATAAGGAAAATGCGGAAATTGAAAAGCAAAATTGGAAACTCAAGATCATACGCGATCGCATATGATATTGTGAAGATCATACGCGATCGCACATGATGATATGCGAATGAGGCAACAAGCAAAAATAAATCATACGCGCATGCTTAAAATATAACATATAGCATTCGGCAATCAAAATAAAACAAAATTGAACATATGCGAATGAACAAGATCATATGCGAATGAAGCAAATGCTAAGAGAAATATGCGTGAAAGGCTTAAAACATGGCATAGATGATTCAGCAAACAAAATACATCAAACAGAACATATGCGAATGGGAAGATCATATGCGATCGCATATGATATTGAAATTATCATACGCGATCGTACATGATAATGCACAAACTACGAGACGAAAGCAAAACATGAAAAATCATACAAAATCAATACGCAAAGCAATAAAATGAATCAATTTTCAACAGTTTAGGCATGAATATGATGAAAGAGCATATCAAAAGCAATATAAGAGTAATGGATTAATTACCTCTTGTAGATTCTCCTTAGCTCCAAGCAAAGGGATGAGAAAAGTCCAATTCCAAACGTTAGGGATTGAAAACCACCTAATCTACGTGATTTTGTGACTTGATTTCAATTCTAGTTGCTTAGCTTAGTCAATATTAGGTTTAGGAGTGTTTTTCAGCCGTCAGAAAACCCTAATTCCGCCTCTCAAAGTGCTAACCAAGTGCCAACCCCGTCAGAATGGAGTTCCTAAGCTTTTAAATTTGCTGCCCCGGAGACATACGCGATCGCGTATGTTAACATATGCGAAACCCTAAAACATACGTGATCGCGTATGTCCACATATGCTAAACCCTAAAAACATACACGATCGCGTATGTTTATACATATGCGGTGGGGCTAAAACATATGCGGCGCGTGTCATCCTCAAATGGGCCAGAGTTGGCCCAGAACGGTCCGAAATGATCTGAATCAGTTTGGAATGGCCCAAGACCAACCCAAAATGGTCCAAAATCACCCCGAACCTGATCTAAGTCAAGCCGGTCCAAAATTAAGGTGCGACAGTTGGTTTTGTACATGTGTTAAAGTAATTTTAATTTGTTGTGGAAATTAGGATGGAATGATTATATATGATATTAACTTTTAGATGATGATAACATGATGAAAAGATATTTTTAGAAATTATTGACAAATGAATTATTTCTATAAATAACAGTGATATATTGAAGAAATGAAAATATGATACAGATGAGTTGATGATTATAATATGAACATTTTATGGAAAAGTTTAAATGAAATGAAATAGTGGATATGGGTATATGATAAATAATATGGTATACGTGATTTAAGATTTTATTACTTGAAGAATTAAATGAAAAAGGTAATATTATAAGAGAACGAATGAAATGTATCATAGCAATAAATTTAATAAGGTATTGATAAAATGGAACAATGATCTAAGTATTATTAGAGAACAAATAAAGGTTGATAAATCTAACATATTCAGAAAAGGTAGTTTATATGATTACATGGTAAAGTTATGATTATGATGAATTGGAATATGAGATTTGTTATTATACATGTCCTGCATAAGATTATATTTTCTATGTTATGTTTTAAGCACCATTGAGTGAAATACTCAATGTTCATCATTTGATGAACGTAGGTTAATTGATGGTTGGAATGCACGAATCCTAAAACACTAGTTCAGTAGGACTCATGCTGATGGAAAGGATTTGGAATAGTTTAAAGTTTCTAAATAATTTTATCAAGTAACTAAAGTGATGTTTAAGGCAGTAAATGCAATATATAATGTGAGGTTATTATTTGCACAATTTATAACATAGTAATTATTATACATTTAAAAAAATTCATGTCCCTTGTAGAGTAATTAGTGGTTTCCATTTGATGGAGTTCATTAATTATTTTATGAAAGCATGTCGCACCTTAAAAGGCATGACATGTTTTAGTGGTATCAGAGCTATGGTTTAGCTCGAATGAAAAATTATGTTTACTCCCAATAAAATAAGAAATGTATAATGAAGAGTTTAACCAAGTCCTTACTGCTGAATGGTGGGATTCGTGGCCATAGATAAAAAGGAGGTATGTTTATATGTAATATGGTTATTAATGACAGAGGAAAAAAGAATTTGAGTTATACACATACATGAGACGACTGATATATGGATAATTAATTAATGTTGATTTATGTCACATAAATGTATAATATATCTGATAATCCTTGATGCTTATACATGTATAGATATATGAACAGGTGTATGCACTATATATATATATATATATATATATGCATACATTTAAGATTATTTAAGCATGTATATATATGCAGGTATATTCAAAACTTATTATAGTATAAATGCAAGTTATCTATAGCATGTTCATGTCTTGATTATATATGGATAAGGAAACTATGCATGATAATATGTCATAGTTAGTGATAATATGAATGGTTTATAATATTTTAAAACATTGAGCTTATGGATATCCTATTGTGATATAAGTATAAGAGTTATCTAAGATTGAAGTCACATAGAAAAGAATGATAGAATTGATGGTTTTGGTAAAAAGGAACACAATTAAGCTAAGGAATTGATTAATTTTATGTATATGATTAGTAATATGCTTAAGACTGTGGTTATATATCTATGAATATTAGATGAAAATATGATAATAAACCTATGTATGGATGTCACATAAGCATAAGTGAAAATATAACATAAATAAGAAAATAATGATTTATGTTCATTAAAGTATGATTGGCTTTGCAAGGGGGTTATGAGTTATTTAATGCTTAGTAAAATATGGGTATATACATATGTTATACATAGTAGCTATGAACAAAGATATACTTATGGAAGTTATATAGAAAAGTGCTAAGTTTAAATGACGTTTTGATATGGACATCATGAAGATAGTGAGTATGTATGTACATATATAATTAATATTTATTTTAGAGTTGATATTAGTAATGAATGATTTATTTGCATAAAGGTATGTTAAAAAGATTTGGATAATGAATAAGGTATGAATTCTAGAGTTACCCAAATTATATTGGTATTCTTGATTGAATAGATCGACGAGATGAATGATTTACACGCATATACGTATAATGGAAAATTTTTGGTAGTGAATATGATATGGGTTTTAGAGTTTTTCGAATTATATTAGTATTAAGAGAATTGTGATTGAATTTCGAGGATGAAATTCTTTTTAAGGAGGGAAGAGTTGTCACACCCTCATTTTTAACACGTACAAAATTACTGAATTGAGAGATGAAAATTATTTTTATATGATTAAAAATTTGATGATGATGTGGAATTTTGGAAAATTATGTATTTCAAGGTAATAGTTCATAAATATTATGATGATGATAAGAAATATTTATCAAAATCAAGGAATAATAATAAATTGATAGTAGATTAAGTCGAATACATATAGTAAATTTAAGCATGTTTTATTAAGTTGATCAATTAAACGCACATATATTAAGGTGCGATAATTTACATATGCATGGTAATGCATGCATTTGAGAAAATAAGATGAATTATACTTATTTTTGGGAGTATTCATTATTAATAATTATGGAATGATTAAGGATCGTATGAATAAATTATACATATTGAGATAAATGAGGTTTAATGTATAATAGAGTGAATATGTGTCATATACCTATTGTTAGGAATATTCGGTATAAATATATGTATACTTGATTGATAAAATTTAAATTAAATGAAGGAATATAGGCATATATATACAAGAATATATATGTGTAATAGTATATGTATATGGTAAATATAATAATAAAATAAAATCATCCACATAAAATAAAACATAAGTAATGGTCGATGAAAGGGATATGAGAGATGGGGGGGATACATGAAGAGATGTAAAAATAATGCAACCCAGGGAAAAACATAATAAAACAATGTTATTCTATTACATAGAGGTCTTCGGGAATACATAAATCCAAGATGTATAGCAATATCTCTTCCACTTTAAGAATCCATCCTCAGGTAACAAGAGACCTAATGTATGGATATGGAAAGTACAAAAAGGGAAAGTTCCAAAATGGAAATTATACAAAAAATGGAAAGTACTAAATATGGAAATAATACTAAATATAGAAAGTACCGAATATGAAAATAATGCTAAATATGGGAATAAAGCTAAATATGACAATAAAACTAATTATGACAATAAAACTAAATATGACAATAAAGTTAAATATGGCAATAAACAATCATACCATAATTGGAAGATTATAAGATCCTTTTTGTAAAATCACTTAGAATGGATTTAATATCCAATTAGTGTTTGTGATAACAACAAACACAAAATCAATCAAAAATAGCATTTTAATTGAACATAAATCAAAACTAAATTAAGAAAAGTCGAAGGAAAAATTGACTTACCAAGGCTAGAAATCCTTCCTCCAAATCCCCAAAAGCTTAGGATTTTAGTGAATCAAATTTGTCACTAATCCTAATTAATTGTTTAATTAGGTATTTTTTTAATTCTGAAATAGCTTAGGCCTGAATTAAAATACTTTTTATCTTATGACTTGTGTGTTAGTAAGGATAATACCTAAAGGTATTTATAGGAGCCTTGGAAGGTATGTTAACCCTAGGTTGGCAATGTGGGTTAAAGTCTCCTTTCTCCAAATATGCTAGTTAGAGGCCTACCAAGGTTGCTATCTTACATGGGCCAAACGGTGGGCGTACCCTTAGCCCAAATGACATATGAGGACATAAAGTTCATGTATACAACTTAATCTCTGGAATAGGAACCTGTATCAAGCTGTCCCAATAAAGTAACAAGTTACAATACATACCCAATAATGGCAACTAAGCATATGCGTGTAGGGGGCAAAAATACAGTGTTAATAGGTACATTGAGTTCTGTCCCTACCAACTGTGCATAATATGATAATATAATTGTTCATGAGGTAGGTTGAGTTTGGTCTCTCCTCAATAAGCCATATGATAAATTATTAATCATGAGGTAGGTTAAGTTTGGGTCTCTCCTCAATAAGTCACATGCATATATAGTAAAATGAGATGGAGAAGAAAATGCAAAGCATTGTCATTCATAATTCATATAGCATATCATTCTTATCCTACAATGATAAAATGGTAAAGGAAAGTGGAATATTGTGCATTCACAATCATTGCCACAAATATAATATAACAATTACCTCATGAATAGAAATGATAAAAATGATAGAGGCAATATGAATATCATGCATTATTATTATTATTATGTCAACTAAAATTAACATGACTTTCGGGTGATTAAAATATACAATGATAATCATGTTATAGAAATATTGAAATGCTTATGGGAACTATTGGTGAGATATTATATAGCTTACTTTCCTCCCCATGTTTAATCTATGATTATTGTTACTTTTATGAAACTATATTTAAATTTCATTATATTTATTCTTATGCACCACTAAGTTTTATACTCAACATTTATTATTTAATGAACGTAAATCCATGTAGTCTAGGGAGGTGACCGGATCATTAAAGCACCAAAGCAATCAGGATAATTTGAGCCTCATACGATCCTTGGAATGCACTTGATAACATAATGTATTCCTAGCAAACATTTTTGTTAGCATAATTATCATTGTAAATTATGGACAGTAAAATATTTTATGCTTGTAAATTTAGTAGAGATGTTAGAGGTGTTAGATGTATGGCCTATATGAATTTTATAGATAATGATTTTGTATAAAAGACTATTAGATGGCAAGCCATATACACTATGTGAACGATTTACATGATAGATGATGCTGAAGCTATATATTATAAAATTGATAGCAATGAAAATAAAATAAAAATATTTTATAGATAACAAATAATTTTTACAAATCCTTTATAGAGTGATTAATGAATTCTTAAGTATATGGTTTTTATTAATCATACTATGGAAGTATGTTCACCATTCAGGTATGACATAACTACTCTTGACAAATTTCTCATGCAGGGTTAGAAGTACAAGCTCAGGTTGAATCCAAAGAAGTACACATTCAAGGTGACATTCATCAAATTATTGGGTCATGTAGTTAATCAAAGGGGTATTGAGGTAGATCCCAATAAGGCAAAGTCAATTTATAAAATGATTATTCTTAGAATTGAGATCAAAGTCAGAGGGTTTTTGGGATAACTCCAGTACATCAGCAGGTTCATTGCTAAGCTCACTACCATATATGAACTTATCTTCAAGATTTTAAGAAAAAACCAACCCTTAGTTTAAGATGAGAACTACTAGTTTGCATTTGATAGAGTAAAGCATTACCTCTTCAACTTGTTAATTCTATAACCACCTCAACCAGGGAAGCTATTATTGCTTTATCTAGCCTTGAAGGAGAAGTCAATGGGTGCTATGATTGCTTCAAAGACTGAAGCCGGAGTTGAGCATGTTATCTATTATTTAATTAAGAAGTTGTTGCCAACAGAGTGCAAGTATAACACTGTTGGGAAGCTATGCATGGCTATGGTCTGGGTTATTAAGAAGCTCAGACATTATTTCTAATCATACCAAGTTCAAGCGATCTCTAAGGTCGATCCTATGAAGTACTTGTATCAAACTCCTTCGCTGGTGGGGAAGCTTTCCAGGTGGCTGATTCTATTATCAGAATTTGATGTACAATACATCATTAAAAAAGTGATCAAAGGCAGGGCGATTGCTGAATTCTTAGTACCTAGGCCAATGGATGATTCTAAGACTTTTAAACTGGACTTTCCAGATGAGCACTTGAGGGCAATTGATGTTAGAAATGGCAGTTGCACTTCGATGGGGCAGTCAATAAAAGAGGTGTAGGCATAAGGATTGTGCTGATCACTTCTAAAGGTGAACTAATCATGCTCTCAAAGTTGCTAAGCTTCTCAATCACTAACAATATGACTGAGTATGAACCATGCTTGTTTGGGCTCAAAGTATTATTAATGATTGGGGCCCAGGAAGTAGAGGTATTTGGTGATTCAATGCTTGTCATTTACAAGTCCACAACTGAGTGGGATATCAAAGAAGAACAGCTCAAGCCTTATGTCGAATACATGAACCTCATGATTTATAATTTTAGCTTATATAAGTTCATCCATACCCTATGTGATGAGAATCAGATGGCCAATGCTTTGGCCATGCTGGCTTCAGTATATGAGCAACCATAACATCAAGTTCATCTTGCATTCATCAAGCATTCAAAGATTCCTTGTTATGAGGGTGAGTGTGTTATGATGCTAGATCAACAAGATGAGGCTCCATAGTATGCTGTTATCATGAACTTTCTAAGAACCAGTGCTTATCTAGAAGAAGCTAAAGGATTGACAAGCTAGCTTTACAGAGGCTAGCAACCAACTTTACCTAGCATTAGGGTGTTCTTTATAAAAGAACAATTAATGGTCTGCAACTTTGATGCATATCAGGGAAGGAGATCAAGACATTTATGCAAACAATACACGTTGGTACTTATAGGTCTCACATGAATAGATTTACTTTGTACAGAAAGATCCTACGCCAAGGTTATTTTTGGCTTACCATGGAGACAGATTGCATACAATTTGTGTGATAATGTCATTAGTGTCAAATTCATAGAGATCTGAGTTACATCCTACCAGTTGAATTGCATAATTTGATGATGCCATGATCTTTCTCAACTTAGGGAATCTACATTATAGGTGAGATCTATCTTAAGGATTCTAATGAGCATTAATACATTTTGCTAGCTATTGACTACTTCTCTAAATGGGTGGAAGTAGAATTCTATAGTAAACTAGGAGCAAAGCAGGTTACAACTTTATATAGAAGACTCTTATATGTCGATATAGGGTACTGCATCACTTGGTATCTGAGAATGGTGTGTAGTTCCAGAGCTAAGTAATTGATTTATTAGAGAGATATGAGATCGAGTATTACCAATCCTCTTTTTATCACTCTCAAGCTAATGGGGTGGTTGAAGCAGCTAATAAGATAATCAAGAAGATTTTAGCCAAGACTGTGCAGACTTATCATAATTAACATGAGAAGTTGCCTTTTATTTTATAAAGTTATAGAACCACTGCAAAGAGTCCTATGGGTGCAACCATATTGCAAATTAAAATGGAATTGAAGCCACTTCGGGTCATCTTAGAAGCTTAGTTACCAGAAGCCAAGTGGAAGAGGGCTAGATATGAACAGTTAGTTGCCATTGATGAGAAACGGTTGAAGGCTCTTTATCATTTATAGCTTTATAAGAAATGCATGGCCAATATGTTTGATAGGAAAAGTTAAGTCTGCTGCTATATGGGAAGGTGATATGATTTTGAAGCAAGTCAAACTAGGTATTTGTGACCCACATGAGAAATTCAGACCAAACTAGGAAGACCCACTCCTAGTTAAGAAGATTTTATCTAAAGGTGTTATCCGTAATTCAGACTTGGAGGGTAACAAATTCTCTAAACCTGTCAACCTTGACTAGCTGAAGAAGTATTTTATTTAAAGCAAAGGGAAAAAAGAGAAAAGCAAAGAAAAATTATCTCTTGATGAGTTAAAAATCCACTCGGATGACTCATGCAATAGTTAGAGCTCTTAAAACTAAAAAGAGAGCATCAAAATAGTTGATCAAAAGATCTCACACGAGACTGGTTAGCAATAGGGGGTTAAGTCTAATGCATATTAGAACTTCTATACTAGTTTTAACATTTTTCATGCAAATACTTTAATTTCAATAATGCAAATGTAATAAATGTTCATAAACTTACCCATAAGTAATTCAAGTTTCAAACATAAAGCACTGATTATTATCTAACAGCTCATGTAATACAGAAATCCAAGTATGGCATAGCACCCATAACTTATACTCATCATCTGTAGTAGATCTAGCTCCAGGGTTCTCTACCGAGACAATCTTGCAATAAGGTCAGGTCCTCTCTACATGCTCCAGGAAACAGGACAATAGTCATCATCCCTTAAACTCTATCAATCAAGGGATAGTCTATTTGTAATCATACTGATGATAAACTCTAGCAAGACTATAGTGGGTGTAGCATCCATATGACCTCACTCTTGAAGATGGCCCCTATCCACTCAACCCAGCCATCAAATGTCAATGTCCATGCCTTACTGAAGGTGTAGCCTCTCCTTAAGTGGCTAAGAGGTGCATATCTTTACGGATCACCCGCTAGTAGTGCCAAGATCCCTAGTTTCTCTTGAAGCCAAATCTACAAAA
Organism: Dalechampia spathulata; assembly: GCA_948192965.1. Classification (NCBI taxonomy): domain Eukaryota; kingdom Viridiplantae; phylum Streptophyta; class Magnoliopsida; order Malpighiales; family Euphorbiaceae; genus Dalechampia; species Dalechampia spathulata. The sequence goes on from CANYBF010722917.1 coordinate 9,625, forward strand.
ATATAAAAATAAAAATAAAAGCTTGTTGAGTTGAAAACTTTACAAAAGGCTACTTAGGCAAAAATTAGAGTGACCTACTGAATTGAAAATCTAAAAGGCCAGTTCAGGCAAAAATTAGGGTCTTAAGCAAAATCAAATAGCCTGATGAGTTAAAACCCTCATAAGAGGTGACTCATGCAAAAGTTAAGGTAAAATATAGCTTTTCTAAGTTGAAAACCTGTAAAGGCGGCTTAGAATCCATACCTATAATAGAAGTAGACTACAACTTAGGCATCCAAATTGACCCCATTTCACTCTTTTAGTCTAAAGATCATCTCTGCCATAATCATCAAAAAATGGGTTTGACCTTGCTCTATCTGGTCTACCACTGAACCAATCATCAGATATTCATGTCTAAATAGGTTAACAAACACGAATTACATTAGTAGTCTAAACCCAGCTACCCTCAACCATGAAAGGGTGGTCACCAACTTATGGTTGCACAGTTGGAAGATGGTAGAGAGATTTATTGAGCCTTTTGTAGTCAGCATGTCATGCCTACAATGGTATAACATGCTCCCGTAGCATGATTACCAACTTTTTAAATTATAAAGTTGATAATCACCCTATAAAGGATTTAAATAATTAACTTGTTAAATGTAGTAAATTTTTTATTTTTTTTAGAGCATGCATATTGATGCACTACCTGTACACATTCTGTATACCTATTTAATAGGATTATATCATAAAACAAGCATTCTTTACTTTCACACATTTAAACAGTAAAGTCATGCAAACACTACTTTATTTATTTAGGAACATCTCGGGTGGTATTATTATATTTACATCGTAAGATGTAAAATATATCAATTTATATATTACAACTATTTTTATTGCCAAAGTATAGAAAGAGTGAATTGCATGAAAATCGAGGAGTAAGAGTTTTCCTTAGAGTCTGAGTCCTCTACCCAAAATCACTATCTCAGAGACCTACTGCTGACACTACTATATCCTGTGCTCTTCTGTGCCACTATTGCCTGCATTCATCAATTGATAAATGCTGAGTATAAAACTCAGTGGTGCTAATAAAACAAATAATCATAAACAACATAATATTCATATAATATCATAGAATAATCATTTCAATATAATCAACATGTTCCAACATTAATTTTATTTAGTAATAAAATATGTCATTAGCCGTATAACATTATCACCTATAACTACATTTTGCTGTTTACCTGTGAACTTTATTATATAACCATTATTCATTCACAATTATTCACGGTATAATAATAGTTATAACATTTCAAAATGTTATTGTCACATCCTCATTTTTAGGATGTATAATATTGATGATTTGAGTGATGAAAAATTTCTTTTTATACAATTAAAATTAGATGATGACGTGAAATTATGGAAAAGTATGTATTTCACGGTGATAATTCATAAATATTATGATAACGATATGAAATGGTTAGCAAAATTAAGGAATGATGATAAGTTGATAATAGATTAAGTTGAATACACATAATAAATTTAAGCACGTTTAATTAAGATGATTAATTAAATGCACATATATCAGTATACGATAATTTATGTATGTATGGAAATGCATGCATTTGAGGAAATAAGGTGAATTACATTTATTTTTATTTTTGGAGTATGCATAATTTAATAATTATGTATGATTAAGGATAGTATAAATAAATCATACGTATGAAAAATGTACATGTATAAATATACAAATAGAGATAAATATGGTTTAGTGTATAATGGAGTATATAAGTATAATAATGAGTATTAATATAAGTATATAAAAATAAAATTAAAGTATTAATTTTACATGTGATAGAATGAATATAATATAGTTTAATTTATTTATGATATAAAAAGGAAATATGGAAATAAAATAATGATTAAATAATGGATATGTAAGATGGAATATAAAAATATATTTTTGAATAAGTGAAATTTGACGTAATGTATTTTAATTAGTATGAGAAGATGTGTTAGTGGATGAATAAAATATTAAGAGTATTGGAAGTTGTAAAAGGTGGTATGGGAAATGGTGTTAATAGATGGAGAGAGAAGAATAAAATATTATAGTTTATAGTTAGTGGGAAAAGATGGAGGATGTTTATTATTAAATAATGTACATGGGAGTATAAATAGAGTATTTAAATAAGTATAAAAAGGATATGATTAGTGGAAAGGAAGGAATATATGTAAAAATATATGTACAAGGGTGTATTAAGGGGTATTTTTAGTATGTGTGAAGGTATACCGCCTTATGATATGTATGCCCTACACTTAAGTGATTGTCCATAAGGTTTTGACTCTCAGTTTTGTCATAATACACTCTCATTTTTCCTTTAGTCGAAAATCCTCTCTTCCTCCTCTTCCATATCCTTCTTTCATCCATTTTCTTCATGTTTCCTCTCTATTTTTCTTAAGAAAACTGAAAATACTCATCATCTTCTTCATATTTTCCTTACAAACTTCAAGTATATCACATGCTCTTTACGTTTAGCTTTTGTTTTAACTAAGAAACCTTTATTTCTTCTTTCTTCAAAGAGACTGAATCATATGTTCGTCAAAGTAACAAAACCATAAGTTATCTTCTTCTTTTCCAAGAGTTTTTGAAGAAATTGAAGCTTATTCATTGATAGGGCCGAATATATTCATCATTCTTTACTTCTTTGGCTTTGATTTTTTTAAGTTCTAGCAAGGTTTGTATGTGTTTCTTAAAGCTTGGTCAAAATCACTCTCTTTTATTTTATTCTTGTAAAGGCCGAACCATATCTCTTTCTTCCTTTAAGTTCAAAGGCTTCAATCACTAAATCTATGAGCTTCTTTGTAAAACCATAACTTATTTGAGGCTAATCCTTATTTTTCTTGTTGGATCTTACTTGAAAGGTACATGTATGTGTGTTTTTAAAGATGACTTGAAGTTTGAAGCTTAAGATAAAGTATTGGTGGGTAGATTCTTATGGATCGGAGGAAAAATCAAAAGGAAGATCAAGTTTTAATCCTTTTTAGCTATGTTAATTAAAGGTGAGCTTGGTTTGATGTTAAATTCATTAGATTTATGCATGTTTTTTGCTAAATGAAGGGATGGCTAAATTGTTTCATGTTTAATCATGCTTTGGCTGAATGTTTTGATATATATTAGTAGTTTTTAGCTTTTGGTTTTAAGTTTTAGTTGATTAGTGATGTAAAAATAGATTAAAATAGTGGATTATGGTGTATGTGTGGGTTATGTAGTGCTTTTCTTAATATGGCCAAATGTTTAAGGATAAAATATGATCAAAATGGTAAGTTGAAAGGCTTAATTAAAGGATTAGTAAGATTTATAAGTAATTACCTAAGAAAAGATAAACTAAGTTAAGTTATAAGATAGTTTAAGATTGATTAATGAGGTTGATTATGATTATTGAGTTAAATGATTAAGGGATAAAGCAAATAATTTCTATGATTGATAATTTAATTCTATGGCTACAAATTAATGAGGAAATTAAGTTATTTTAATAAATATAAGATAAGGTATACGACATGTTAATGGGATATGGTTTTAAGTTAAGTTTTCAATTAAAAATTGGACCATTCTTGAAGTATACAACCAAAAGGATAAGGAAGACTTAAATGAATAAATAATTAAGTGTATTAAGTGTTAATTGAAGGTTTTAAAGAAGTGATAAATTGATGGTATGAAATAATTTTAAGTAAGATTTTAATTGATGACTTAAATGGAAGATAAAAGTGAGGTATGTTGAAACTTGAGGTAATTTTATGTTATAGACTAAGTTGGGAATTATTAATTAAGTAAAAAAAGGTTATAAGAAGTTTAATGAGTTAAGTTATAAATGGTATAAAGTGGTTTGAATAGAATTGATTTTTATTAATTGAAAAGAAGTCTATGGTGAGATAGTATACAGTTTAATGGTGACCAAAAAATAAGATTTAATTGGATATTAAGATAAGTATGAAAAGTATTCTTTGGAAGTATTATGTGTCACTTTGAAAATGGAATATAAATATTTGCATGGATATTGATAGTAGTGGATCAAAATAAAATTGAAAATGATAATAATGTGAATAATGACATGTGATCTTGAAAATGTTTATATTATAAGATTAAAATTGATATTTAAATAAATAAGTTTAAGACATGTGATTTATTTAATGAAAATGTTTAAGTAAAGTTCAAAGGTGTATGATATACGGTTGTACATATGAAATTTAAGATTAAGATAATAATTTAAAGGACATTTGCACATTAAACTAAGTCATTGATTAGCAATTATATGGTTAAATAGCAGTGATATTAAAAGGGTGTGTTTAAATGAAGTTAAGATGTTACTTAAGTAATTCTTAAATAAGATTTGATAAGGCACTATATTTATAGTAGTACCAGAAGATTAATGGATTAAATTAAGTAATGTTTATGTTAATGAGGGAGATTTATATTTATGGAAGGTTAAATAAGCATGATATAAGAAGTTATATGATGATATTTAAATGTTTTACAATTGAGTGATGATATTGAATAAGTATTAATAGATGCTAATGGATTATATTAAATGGCAACAGAAGTATATGAGTGGAATATTAATAAGAGGCTATTAAGTTATTTGTTCAAGATATAAATAAATGATCAGTATATGATGTTAATAAGGAATGAGGTAAGAACATAGAATATATATATATATGAGATATATATTGATTAATGTGATGATAATGAAAGAGTTTTCTTATTTATAATAGAAAGTTCAATAGTGATGAACAGTGATGCAATGGTGAATATTAGTATGATTTCTTAAGAAATACTTTGATACAGAAAGTGGATTAAAGTGTTATATTATTATTTGATTGCTACACAGAGGTATATGTTTTTAAATGAGAATGATAAATGATTAATAATGGAATTAAAGTTATTAATTAAAGATGAATGTTTAATTTGTGATTTATATGGTTTATAGGGAAATTCAATGCAAACCACTGGAAATTTAAAAGGAATTGGAAATTAGGTTTGTGTTATTTTTAGCTGACTCGTTATAATTGGATCGGCAGGTAAGTTATTAACTTACCTTGATTTTTGACATGTATTTACATGTTCTATTTTATATAATATTTTTATTATATAATGAGCATGAAGGATAATAGTTAATAGTGAAATTGAATTTCTTAAGGTATATATTATAACCTATGATAATACATATTATGGCATTCATATTCGTAAGTTTTGATGATATTATATACTGTGATGAAAATGATCAAGATGATACAAATTATAAATATGAATAATTAATAATATTGAAATGAAAATTATTACTAAAATAACAGAGATGATTATTAATAATGATAGCATATGATCTATTGATGGTAAAAATATGTTGAAGCATTTTTATTGATTAAAGTGATGATTACTAATTATTATTATAACATGAATTAATTGTTAATGGAATTGATCTTATAATGAGGTTCTTTTTCATTATGATATTATAATATCATGATTATGATTGATGGTTAATATTTAAGAATAATTATTAAAGAATGTAAATAATATTACATGATATCATGATATATTAAATAAGGTTATTGTATACAAAATTATAGTAACAGTTTAATATGGTGCATTATGATTAAAGAAATGTTTATTGTTATATTTGATGATATTGATTGAATAACATGAATTGTGTATAGTATATTTTGATGATTTTATAATTCCAACATAATTTTATGTATTACTCATTACATATCATGTAATAAATTATACAAGTTAGAAAGCAAAATATGAAATAGTTTAAAGAAGTTATAATAGAGAAAGTAAGAAATGAAAAGGGGTCTGAAGGTTTGATATGTACTGGAATATGTTATTGATATCATATAGGTATCAAAGACTGTTGAATAATAAAAAGATAGTAATGTACGAATTACTATAATTATAGTATATAATTATATTAAATGAGCTAGTTGATTTATGATGTGTCATGTTTTATTATGAAGGTTTAATGATGAATTATTAATGATGGATTATAATATTATGGTCTTTTAATCAAAGTCAATGAGAAATATTTTAATGTATTTATTTTATGGAACTGATCTTCATTATGTCAATATTAATGAATATATGAAATGGATGCTATATGAAACGGATAATGCATGAAATAGATAATAAATGAAATGGATTATGTATAGTTTGGATGATGTACGATACATTATCATGGTGTTTATATATGTTTATCATAGCATCATGACATAAAGCATACATATCATATAATGAAATATCAATTGACATATCCATAATCATGACATGACATGGAGAAATAAGGGAGAAGGAAAATGAGTGTAAGTGAGGAAATGATATATGAAAAGAAAAGGGTACTTGGGCATTATGAAATGAATTCCTATGGGAAATGAATGGAAAGGAAAATGATATGAAATCAATGAAATGGATGTAAAATGGGTTCCAGTACATTGAACTACAGAAATGATATGAAATGAAATGTAAGACCCAGTACCAAGGGCGCATATGATATGAAATGACCCAGTATATGAAAAAGGCAAATATTATGAAATGAAATGAAATGATATGATACAGGAAAAAAAGAGGGAGAATGCATGACATGAATGCATTCTCACAGACAACATTTCTCATACATGCATTATGAAAGTTCAGTGGATGATATGATGAAAGCACTATGAGTGCACATGTATAAATAATATAGAAACATAATGGTTTCTTTATGATATATTATTCAGAGAAAGAATGTAGTTTATGGGCATTCTTACAAAGATGATGGAACAAAATGATATGGAAAACAAAGAAAAGTGCATAATAAATTGATATATATATATATATATATATATATATATATATATTACATGCCACATTTTATTATTATATGATGATTTATATGAAATGATTGGAACTTACACTCAAGAATAAGAATGATCATGATGATGGAATGATAAATGCACCACAATCATGCTTATATGGATATGTACATTGAATAATGAACTACGGTATGGTATGATGGATAATGATACAGATGCATTTATAAATAGATAATGATAATTTTATTGCAATGAGTATAGTTATGGAATACAATTATTGGAGCGTATGCTCATAGACAGTGATAATATTATGAAAATATGATATCATTCATTGATGCCATTTATGCTGAATATTAATAGAGAAAATAATTAGTATTATTAATTATGTTATGATTTGCTAATGAAAGGAATATGTGATAAAGTGAAAGATGGCATTTATGAATACTTACAGGATTTTATTATATCCTAAAATGTTTATGAAAGTTATGATGTTGGTTTTAGACATGTGTTTAAGCAACTTAAATTATTGTGAAATTATGGTGGAATGATGATATATGATTTTAACATTTAAATATTGGTAACACAATGACATGATATTTTAGAGAACTGAATTATTGACCTATGAGTTATTCTTATAAGTAATAATGATATACTGAAGAAATTAAAGTATGATATAAATGAGTTGGTAATTATAATGATTATTCAATATGAACATTTTATGGGAATGTTTAAATGAAATGAAATAGTGGATATTGGTATATGATAAATGATATAATATACATGATTTAAGATTTCATTATTTATAAAATTAAATGAAAAAGGTAATGTTTCAAGAGAGCGAGTGACATGTATCATGGATATAAATTTAATAAGGTATTGATACAATGGAATAATGATCTGAGTATTACAGAGAACAAATAAAGGTTGATAAATGTGAAATGTTCAGAAAAATTATTTTATATGATTATATGATGAAGTTATAATTATGATGAATTGGATTACGAGATTTGTTATTATATATGATAAGTTTATGATTATATTTCCTATGTTATGTTTTTAAGCACCACTGAATGAAATACTCAGCGTTTGTCATTTGATGGACGCATGTTAACAGATGGTTGGAACGCATAAATTTCAAAGCACTAATTCAGCAAGACTTTCTTTGACGTCAAGGACTAAGATTAGTTTAAAGTTTCTATATAATTTTGTCAAGCAATTAAAGTAATGTTTTAAGACAGTAAATGCAAGTATGTAATGAGAGGTTAATATTTTTACAGACTTGAAACATAGTATGAGGGTTACATGTAAAAAAAAAATTTTACATCCCTTGTAAGGTAATCAATGGTTTCTATTTAATTAAAGATCATTAATTATTCTACGGGAGTATGCTGCACCTCAGAAAGGCATGATAGTTATTTCATCAATAAATGTTAAATGTGATGAAATATGCCTTTGAGAATGCAATTTATGGATTGCACTCTCCCGTAGCTTTTCCTTTGCCATTTTTATTTCATTAACCCTTTACAATTGTGCATATTTCTGTACTGGGTCTTTCATTTTTGTGGTTCAATAAATAGGAACCCATTTCATTTCCGTTCGATTTCCCATGGAAATCCGTTTTATACCCCAATACACTTTCATTAAACATTTCCTTACTTTCGCTCATTTTTCTCCCTTGTTTCTCCATGATATGCCATGTCATGCTTGATATGATGATGCAATCATGATTATGAAATAATGAATACATGTAATATAATGTTATGGATAATCATTTAATGATATTGCATTTTATTATAAACGATGTTCCTTTATAGATCATTTAATGATCAAGGAACATTAGCATAAACCTACAATCGCTTTTCCTTTGTCTAACTTATCTGGTAGTACGCGTTGACTATCCTTAGAACCACCTAAATCATAATACAATGTTCATATTTAATAAAAAGATTAAATACAATCATTAATCATTCATAATTCACACTTTTGTAATCACTTTACAGTATATATATATATATATATATATATATATATATATATACACCATAGTATAATAATCATTTATGCATACCAAGTCAATTCACATACTAAAACATAATATCAAATAAGGAACTTATAATAGTATTCAAAAATGCAATTATCATCCATATTAGCTATCATGTTACATGAGTCAAAATATGAAATATACGATATCAAAATAATATAATCTTTATATTATTGAAAACTAGATTTAATAAGCTTTCAAACTATATATCATACATATAGAAATCCATTCATTTAAATAAATAATACATATGTTACTTTAGAATCTCATATAAAACTACTTTTTAATAATCCCAGAAACCAATTTATTGCTTTCCTTCATTATCAAATGAAAATCTCATTGAATTAAAATAAATTTGATATTGTAGTAAAGTAGACTTAAAAAGCTTCCTAATGATATCTTATACGTATATTAATTCATTTATTAAGATTGTTAATTAAAATAGTTAATTTGGAAGTTCATTTAAAACATTTTCTTTTAACCTTCAAAAAAGCCACCTCTTTTAAATTCATTTTTCATGAACCATTTAAATTCCAAATTAAACAAACTTTGTATTATTAAAAAATAATTTTAGTAAGCTTTAATTTGATATATAACATGCCTATATATAACAAAGTAGATTTAAAGAGCTTTCAAGAGACATATTACATGCTTAAAAATTCAACTATTTGAGCTCTCAATTTATAAGTTACCGCAAGCTTAATTCTACCTCCCTAAACAAATAAAATATGGTCTAAATATGAATTGAATAACACATGCTGCAACTTACCATTCCAAGTAACAAACATACTTCAATTAGGTATATATATATCTAACAGTAATTAATTCTTCTCTAGACAGTAAAAGATAAACCATTAGACATGAGTATAGAACAATCTCCCAACTTATAATCATTTAATCTCAATATCATGCATTACCATATAATATCTACTTTAAACCAGGGTAACTCAATTCATTTGTATTCTTAGATGATTATCATATGGATTCATACATTAGTTCGAACATACAGTATGTTCATAGAATACAATACTTAACTTATCCACATATACACATCTGAAGCATCTCAATATATGCATTACATACATGGTAGCCACAAGCTCATTTTTAATTTGCAAAATAGGTTTACAATTACTCAATATAGTAAGTAAACAAGGTTAATCCCTCGAGCAATATCTTTTTTCTTAAACACCAAGTAAACAAATGGATTCGCACACAATCGTTCCATCATAAACTCACCTTAAAGTAAATTTCTTCTTTAAACACTCAATACACCCCACGATTAAAAGTTCAAACCATTATAAATCAAGGAAGAAAAAGAAGAAAAAGTAGATAGAATCACGTTAAAAGCTTCCTACCTCACAACATCCACCAATCTTCAACAAACTTCACCTACTCACTCGCTTAGTCTTCTTAAGCTTAAATCACAAAGTAAAACATATATGCATACACGGTTGGGTGAGAATCGATTAAGAAAACAAAGAGAAGAAAGGAAGATGAGTGTTTCGGTAAGGGTAGAGAATGAAGAGAAAAAAAAAGAATGGATGGGTTACTTTCCAAGCCTTCTTATGTGTTTACTTAGTGGAATACATTCCACTGAAAGCAATGTACACACACACTCTATCATTTACTCACCTACCACTAACATAACATAACATAACATAACATAACATAACATAACATAACATAACATAACATAACATAACATAACATAACATAACATAACATAACATAACATAAAATATAATATAATATAATATAATATAATATAATATAACATAATATAATATAATATAATATAACATAAGATAATATAATATAATATAATATAATATAATATAATATAATATAATATAATATAATATAATATAATATAATATCTTCCACTTATATAATGTATATACATAATACATACACATCATTGTACATACTTAAATATGATTTTAGCTTCTTATATATATATACATACATACATTTTAATCATCATTTAAAACTATATACATAAGTTCACATATATACATACATATTCACATACAAATATACATATATTCACACGCATAAACAAACTTTCTTAATCAAGCACATATATATATATATATTAAGCATTCTTTAGCAATCAGTATATAACACGTATAAAAATATCCACATATATGTCAAACATCAATCTCGACATTATATCCATCTTATTATCACATCATTCAATATTCAATAACTCCACCAATTATCATCATGTTGACATCATAACAAATATCAAATACCATGTCATTTATTTTCCATATCATATTCACATAGCATACATTTCCATATCATAATCTCAATCACACACACATATTAACTAGTATACATCACACATATAATCAATGCAATATAATAAGTGTGTGAATATGACACAGTAGTGACCTTGCTGTTGTAGGGCTGATGTCGAATGCCCTGATCAGATAGAGAATTGCCTCTCTAGTAAGCACAGACATTGTTAGCATCATTGTCATGCTACACAACATTCTGAGGATAGTAGAACTTTATAAATAATGTTTAGATACAAGAAAATGATAGATGGTATGTCATATTTATTATGTGGATGTTTTATACAACATGTGATTGTGAGCGCCAGTTTCTGCCGGGGCCCAGAGCGAGGCTTGCGAAAGTCACGGACCGGGGATCGCACTTGGAGCGAAAGCGCAGTCTTCCTAAGGGGTTCCCTTAGGGAATGATACGGACTCGAAAGAGTCATAAGGAGTCGCCACCAGATGGTTCCGGATTGGTCCAACCGACCCATAGCATGAGTGCTAGTTAAACCCTTCAGAGATTGGGTTCGGGTGGTGGAGATCTATTCTATGATTTTCCAAAATAGATTTTACCATTTTAGTTGGGATTAATTATCCTAAGCAGGCAAGCATGCAAGCGTAAATGTAAGCACACAGCGCGTCATGTGAATTGGCGTAGCAAGGTTGCACGTAAAATGACATATAAAGCTATATGGCATTTAGATGGCATGGCATATGCATGTCATGTGATATAACTGTAAAAGTAACATGGCATATGCATGACATATTAGC
>CANYBF010723065.1:0-17887 GCA_948192965.1 Dalechampia spathulata
AACGAAGGAGAACTGCATTGATATGTAAGAGTTACTATCTTATGCCATATCTAATCTCTAATTTAGTTTTCATGTGTTTTGATGCAAAGATCTTCTCTTGGTTTGCTGATTTAAATAAAATTTTTTAAATTTCTTCCACTGCTTAATAACATAGCAAACCAACACTCATGTCCGCCATACATAGTCCATGTGTGGCGCACATGAGGCCATGTGCGCCACACATCTCCCGAGATTTCAAAGAAAACCCTAATTTTCACTCATTTTTCATCGATTTTTCATCCGATCTGGCCAATCCAAGGTCATTCAAGGCTTTTCCATGCCTTGGATGCCTTGGATCTGCCCTAGATTGGGGTCGGATCTAGGGTTTCTGCTGAAAAATTTTTGATTTTGCTTCAGTTTTTCAAGCCATGTGCGCCACACATCTCTCCATGTGCGCCACACACAGCCTATGTGTGGCGCACATGGATCTCATTTTTCACAGAAAAACCTGTTTTCCACCCGAACCGCTTTTAGATCTGACAAATCCAGTAACTCCAGTGGCTTTTCCATGCAATTGAGGTTCTGGATCTGTCAAATATTGTCTAGATCTACTTGATTTTAGCTTTAAAATCATTTATTTCAATTAATTGCTTAATTAATTGTTTGGTTTGCAAAACCGGAGGCCGATTCATGCTCAAAATGAGGTACTGTCTTCATTAAAGTTACTGGATTTTGTCTGTAGTTTATTTCTGTACTGACAGATTTAATTTTCTTGCAAATTGGCCTCTGATGTGCACCACACATTATGGGATATGCGCCACACACAGTTAATGTGTGGCGCACATCGCCTGATGCGCTGCGGACATCCCCCGCATTTTTCCAGAAAAATTGTATTTTAGACCGTATTTCACTGTATTTTGATGTATCCAGTGGTATTTGATGCTTTACAGTGGCTCAAATATTCTGGAAAAGTCATAAAATAATTACATTTAATTAATTTTGGACTCAAAATTAATTTTTACGATAAAATGCAATTTTCAATCGTGCAAATATAATTTTTGAAAGGATTGGATTTTAATTGGTTGAGGGGCTATCTCCAAAATATTCCAAGTGATGTTAGCACTCCCAATTAATTTTACCATGATCAAATAAAATAATTTTGCCTAAAATTATTTTTATTAAAATGAATTTTCATGATCCGGCTCGTGTTTATTATTTCAATTATTGCCTAATAATTACTGGATTTTGACTCTTGGTTCGTACTTTTAAATGGTATTGGACTAGTCAATTAAATCCATAATTCATTTGCTATTAATGAATTTTATTTATTTATTTTGCATATTAATCCATCCATAATTTTGGATCGTGCAAAACTGCAAAGGATAATGCCTGGGAAAGAGGGGACGTTACTTAACGTCCTAAAATATGTATGCGAGGATATTTATGTAATAGGGTAGACTATTATTGGCTTGTAATAATTAATCCCCTTTAATATCCTCTAATTTCCTCGATCCCTTTCACCAGCCGTTATTATTTTTATTCGTGTATTTGCCTAAATATACTATGTCATCATGTCATATGTCATGTCACATGACACATGCACACACTACTATGCATGCCATGCATATACCGTATGCCATAACATACTATATTTCATACACACATACATATAAATACGCCAATACGTAATCCAATACGCGCAGTCAATCAATACGCCTTGCCATGCATATATGTATATGTCATTATGCCATAATGCCATGCCACGTCGTATGCCATAATGCATTATACCGTATGCCATACATATACTATATTGAATACACATTCACATACGCACCACTATACCATGTCATGCATATGCTATGCCATTCATCATCCTACATGACCATGCATATGGTATGCCATACATCACATACCACGCATATGGTATGTCATTCACCCCACATGCCATGCCTACATTATGTCATTCATTTCACATGCTATGCATATAGTATGCCATTCATTTAACATGCCATGCATACGGTATATCATTCACTTTACATGCTATGCATATAATATATCATCATTCTCACATAACATGCATATGGTATGCCATACATTATGCCATACCATGCATATGATACAACATTTCACATGCCATGTCATATGACACAAGCACATTCTACTATACATGCCATGCATATGCCATGTCACGCATTTGGTATATATATAACATGTCATGCATATGCCATGTATTACATCATTGTACATATCATACATATGATATGCCATACACATGCCATGCATATGGTATGCCACTTATTATGCCATGTCATGACATATGCCATGTCACACACCACTTCACATATCATGCATATGATATGCCATTCATCCCACGCACATTGCATACGCTATACGCCCAACACTAAAATAAATCAAAAACGTCAAACACATAACGCCATACGCTATTTGCCATAATATGTGCTTACGTATTAGGATTCCATGTCATGCATATGATATGTCATTCACACTCACATGACATGCATAGGCCATGTTACTTTTATAGCTATATCACATGACATGCATATGCCATGCTATCTAAATGCCATATAGCTTTATATGTCATTTTATGTGCAACCTTGCAATGCCAACTCATATGACGCGTTGTGTGCTTATATTTACACTCGTATGCTTGCCTGCTTAGGACAATTAATTCCAACTATAATGGTAAAATCAATTTTGGAAACTCATAGAATAGATCTCCACCACACGAACCCAATCTCTGAAGGGTTTAACTAGCACTCATGCTATGGGTCGGTTGGACCAATCCGGAACCATCCGGTTGTGACTCCTTCTGACTCTTTCGAGTCCGTATCATTCCCTAAGGGAACCCCTTAGGAAGACTGCGCTTTCGCTCCAAGTGTGGTCCCCGATCCATGACTTTCACAAGCCTCATTTTGGGCCCCGATAGAAACTGGCGCTCACAGTCCCAGCGGAGCAGAGGTAACATAGGGAGTAGGAGGAACACTGCCAATAGCAAGCAGCACGAGCACCTAGAGATAGATCAATCGAGGTGCTACTTTTAAGGATTGAGTAGGGCAATACTGACAATGTCGCTTGCCTCACCTGAGTAGAGGACACAATCATTGAGATACACAGAGAGCATCATTATCAAAGGAGAAAGATGCAGAAAATTTTCAAACTCTCAGTCCTTCGAGTGCCCTCCCCAACTCCTACTCCACCTGGCTCACCTGCACCACTAGGCAACTGAAATTTTACTCCCTCCCTTGTAATTTATGTATTTTAATTTTTGTCTTTTGATTATTTACATTATGTTTGTGTCTTTGTTATCTGAGCACATTAAGGACAATGTGTCCCCTAAGTGTGGGGATGCTTGCATTTGCTTTATTTTATCTATTTTATATTGCATGTTTTGTTTTGCTATAATTGGTTGCTTGTTTTCCATTATTTCATGTTTTGTTTACATTTTATCATGAGTGAATGTATGTGCTCTGTGAAGTTGTAATTACTTATATCTGGCATGCATATTTGGAACTTGGACATGGCTAACCTGCAATCACACTGATTTAGAAAATCCTGTCATAAACTTAGCAAATTAATAGGAATTTTTAAGGTATAAATGTTTAGCCTAAATAATAAGCTTAATCCTTCTATAATTGCACTACCAAATAGAACATAACTAGTTAAGAAATGTTGGGATATATGATGATAGTGATTCAAAATATCAAATAATAAGGAGATGAATAAGGGAAGAAAAATTAAAAATTAAAAAAAATAAGCTAAAAAGAGTAAAAGTTAACTGCTCCGCTGTCATTAAGGTGCCCGATACTGGCCTTAATGATACGAGTAGCGCTAGTAGCCATTCGAGCGAAGGTAGAATGTTAAGTAACTAGGGATCATCGCTAAAAACATGGGATACTCGAGCTGAAAGACCTACCTCTCGAACAAGAGCTAAGTCAAAAATAAAAAAAACCAAAAAAGAAAAGAATAAAAACTGTATGATCCTCGAGTCAAATCAAGCTTAAAAAAGGAAAATTGAAGAATTCATACTTCATATCTAAGCAGAGAATAATGAGTTGTATTTTGTTTGATAATGTAATTGTATGAATGATTAAACTTGATTATCTAAGTTAAACACTTCTAGCTTTTTAGTATCTAATGATTTGCTAATTTTATAAGAAGATCATGTAAAAAAGGAGTGATTTCAAGTTAGGGATGCCAAGCTAAAAAAAATGCAAATTACCATATCATAAGTGTATTCTAATTTCTTTTTTTTAAGTGTTTTGTATTCCCTTTGCTTGAAAACAAGCAAGGATTTAAGTATGGGGATGTTGATGTATGTCAATTTGCATGTTTATCTAGTTATTTTCAGTTAGTATTTGATGCTTATTGTGTTATAGTTTTTACCTTGATTTAGTAGAATTTGATTAGTTTGTTGAGTGTGTAGCGTCAAGGAAGCATTCAAGAAGAAATGAAGCATTGTGGGGCTTAAAGAGTTAAGTCATGATCATGACATTCAAAGTCACGATCGTGGTAGAAGAGAAAGCAAGGAGGGACACTTTCAAGCAAGTTACGATCATGACCTTCAAAGTCACGATCATGATAGAAGTTATGCCATAAGAAGAAGGGACCAAGTCAAGTCACGATCATGACATTCAAAGTCATGATCGTGACAGAAGCATATTAAGCCTGAAGTTCACCAAGCCAATAAGTCATGATCATGACTTCTTAATAATGGGCTATTTAAAGCATGATTGCTGCAAAAGATTGAGTGGAGGAAATAGGATCCATGGGGGGAACAAAGACAAAAAGCTTTAAAAGAGACCTCATGGGTAAGGAAATCCATAAGATGGGCAAAGATATAAAAAATTTTGAAGATAAGGCTGGAAGATATGGACTCAAAGCATAAAAGGAAGGAGGTAACTAGGGTTTTGGGAGGACTCACTATCTGCAACAGCAGCAGTCCATCTCTTAGGGCAATTCTGTATAGTGTTCTCCTTTGTTCTTCATTTCTCTTATATTTTTCCCTTAACCATGAGTGGCTAAGTACTCTTTTGTAGGATTTGATTTCTGAAATCCCTTATTAGGATAATTGATTGTGCTTGTTTCAACATTACTATGAATGTTTAATTTTAAAGATCGGTTTTAGAAACAAAATCTCTGCTTTATGATTACAACGAGAGTTGGATTATAAAATGCTTGTACATTAAGAGATGTCAAATCTAAAGATTAGCTTCTAAATGATTTCTTAGGCACCATATCTGTAGCGGGAGTTGATTTATGGAATGCTTATTCATTCTGGTTAGGCCGGTATGTGTGAGAGATCTATATGCTCTTAATTCTTGTATGATTGGTTGATAGTTTCCATAATTGGAGGACCCTGATTGTGACTAAAGAATTCTGAAGGTTAGAGTGAAATTTAGTTGGTTCTACCTTGAGAGATGGTTATCAATGTTATTGGATATCTTGGGTAGTAATTAGCACATGATTGTTATTCTAGCTTGGTAATGATGATTTCAAATCTTATATTTCTTATCATTGTTTCATCTTCTTACCACTAAATCCATTTTACTTCCTCATTTACTTACTCTTGTATTAGCTTACTTCTAAACACCAAACCATTATCATTGCTTAAACATACCAGAAATCCAAGTAGTGGTGGATAGGCCATAAATCCTCATGGGATTCATATCTTACTACAGCAATCTGTATGCTTGTAGTGAAGTAGTGATTAAAACTACTGTCATTTTAGGGACGATCAAGTTTTTGGCATTGTTGTCGGGGATTTAAGTGTTTAATATCGCTACAAATAGAGTAAAGTTTGATTTAAGCATTTTTGTATTTTTAATCTTTTGTTTGAGTTATGTAGGTGTATGAGCAAGAGAAGCAAGAACTCTTAAGCACCATTGTTAGAAGCTTGTGAAGATCCAACAAAGCTTGAAAGAGAGAACCAAAGGGTTGCTCATGAAAGAGTTATGCAAGAAAATCCAGTAGAAATGGCAGAAGAACATAGAACTTTGATGAATGTGGTCAGGCCTAGTTTTTATGCTAACCAACAAAGCATAATGAGACAAGCCATAGCAACCAATAATTTTGAGATCAAGCCAACTCTACTGCAAATGTTGTAGTCTTCAATATAGTTTTTTGGTTTACTGAATGAGGACCCTAATGCTCATATTTTAAATTTTTTAAAGATTTGTAATACTTTTAGGTACAATGGAGTGATAGAGGATACAATAAGGTTGAGGTTATTCCCATTCACATTAAGGGATAAGGCAAAGGTTTAGCTAAACTTATTAACCCCAAGGTCAATTACAATGTAGGACCAGCTTCTGCAATCATTTCTATCTAAATACTTTCCCTTGCCAAAGACTGTAAAAATCATCAAGGAGATCACCAACTTCCAGCAAATGGATAGTGAATCTCTATATGAGACATGGGAAAGATTCAAGGAGCTACTGCTCCAAACCTTCTACAATGGATTGAACACAACCACTAGAGGGACCATCGATGCAACAACTAGAGGGTCCCTAATGAAGAAGACCATAGAGGCAGCATATGAACTACTAGAAGAGATGGCAGGCACCAATGCATTATGGGCATCAGATAGGTCAAAATGATAATTAAAGAACATAAGGTGTTTTATCACTTGATGCTATTAGTGCTTTGCAGGCTGAAGTTGCAAATTTGACAAAGCAAATCAGTAACTTATCAAAGGTTTCCAGTTCATGTGAGCTGTGCGGACAAGCAGGACATGCAGTTAGTGAATGTAATACATGTGAGGCCATGGAGCTAGTTAGTTTTATAGGGAATATGCCACACTATATGGGAATATAAGGTAATAATCCTTACTCCAATTCATATAATCCGGGATGGCGAAACCATCCAAATTTTTCTTGGAGTAATAATGTAGGAAATGTGCAAAAGGCACAACAACCAACACCTCCTCAACAGAACAATTTTGAGTCCAAGATGGAGAAATTCATGGAACTACTGGGAACAAAGTTGACTAGCCAGAAGGAATCATTTAAGAGAATGGAAGCTAAGTTTGATCAAATCATGAAGAACCATTCCTCCCTAATCCATAAATTAGAGGTATAAATGGGGCAGCTGGCGATAATAATAGCACAGAGGAACCTTGGAGGACTTCCAAGAAATACCGAGCTAAACCCCAAGGAGCAAGTGAATGCAATTCAACTAAGGAGTGACAAAGAACTATTCAATAAAGGTAAGGAACATGTTATAGTTGAGAATAAGTATAGGAATCAGCAGTGGAGCTAGGACTTCACGTGCTGAGATAGAGGAAAGCCACTATCACGATCGTGATATTGAAAGTCACAATCATGACAATGATGCCAGGAAGAAGAAAAAGGAAAGCCATTAGGAGCTAGGTAAGTATATGCCCCTTATTCCATTTTTGTAAAGATTAGTGCAACATAAAGTAGATGAAAAGTTTATTGCATTTGTGGAAAAATTAAAAAAACTAAGAATTAATGTGATGTTTACTTAGATGATTCTAGATATACCAAAATATACAAAATTTTTAAAGGAAATCTTAGCATACAAATGCACAATAAATGATACACATCTTGTTCCATTAAGTGGAAACTGTACCTCAATAGTTTCAAGTAAAATGCCGTCTAAACTACAAGATCCTGGAAGTTTCATTATCCTATGTAAAGTTAGATATTGGATATTTAATAAGTATTTATGTGATTTGGGTGCAAGTATCAACTTGATGCTATATGCCATTTTTCAGAAGCTGGGTATTGGAGAAATCAAGACTACTTCTATGGTAATTCAGCTAGTAGATCAGTTGATGAAGAAACCATTTAGGATCATTAAGGATGTTTGGGTGAAAGTGGATAAGTTCATCATTCCAGTAGATTTTATTGCACTGGATTACAATGAGGACATCAATTGCCCCTTGATTCCAGGAAGACCTTTCTTAAATACAAGGAGAGCACTAGTTGATGTACATGAAGGAAAACTCATTGTTTGAATTGTTAATGAGTGAATAGAGTTCAATATGAGGAAGGCAATGAAACAACCAATGGAGGGTGAGGTATGCATGAAGGTAGACATAGTTGATGAATGTGTATCCACTGTCATGAATGAAGAGGTGAAAAATATCATAATAGAGGAAGAGATTGAGGCAATAGGCGAGGAAGGTGGTGAATCACCTAGAACATAATATCTAGTAAGAAATACTAACCGTACTCCTCCTTCAATTGAGAAACCACCCATTTTAGAACTGAAAATCCTGCCCAACATTTAAGGTATGCTTTCTTAGGGAGTAATGAAACATTACCAATTATTGTCTCTAATAAGCTGACTTTGGCATAGGAGGGCAAGCTGCTTAAAACAGTACGGAAGCACATCCGAGCTTTAGGCTGGCAGCTGTCGGACATTAGAGGAATCAGGCCTGATATGGTCATGCATAGAATACACTTGGAAGAGGGAAGCAAGCTTGTTCGTGAGAGGCAAAGGATACTCAACCCTAATATACAAGATGTTTTAAAAGAGGTGGTAATTAAGCTGCTGGATGCAGGTATTATTTATCCTATTTTTGATAGTGAGTGGGTGAGTCATATCCAATATGTACCTAAAAATGGTGGCATTACTGTCATAGAAAATGAGAAGAAAGAGTTGTTGTCAACTAGGACAATGACTGGTTGGAGAGTTTGTATAGACTATAGGAAGTTGAACACTACTACTAGGAAAGATCATCTTCCTTTACCATTTGTTGATCAAATGATAGAGAAGATAGCAGGTCACTCTTTCTATTATTTCTTAAATGGCTATTTAGGATATAATCATATTTTCATTTTTCCTCAAGACCAATAGAAAACAACTTTCACATGTCCTTATGGTACATTTTCTTATAGGCGTATGCCTTTTGGTTTGTGTAATGTACCTGCCACTTTTTAGAGATGAGTGATTGCCATATTTACTGATATGATTAAAGAATTTATGAAAATATTCATAGATGACTTCTCAATGTTTGGAGACTCATTTGAGTCATGTTTGTAGAATTTAGAACGAGTCTTAGAACACTATGAAGAAACTAATTTGGTGTTAAATTAGGAGAAGTGCCATTTTATGGTAGATGAAGGAATTGTGCTTGACCACAAGATCTCCAAGGAAGGTATTGAGGTGGACAGAGCTAAAATTGAGGTAATATCTAATCTACCACTACCACATAATGTAAAGCGGATAAGAGGATTCCTTAGACATGCAGGATTTTATCGTCGCTTCATAAAAAACTTTTATATCATTGCTAGACCCTTGACGAGCTTGTTAGTCAAGGATGTTGTGTTTGATTTCAATGATGAGTATTTGAATGCTTTTAATACTTTGAAGCATGCATTAACCACAACTTTGGTTTTGACTTCATCGGATTGGTCTTTGCCTTTTGAGATTATGTGTGATGCTAGCGACTTTGCCTTAGGGTGTGTGTTAGGCCAAAGAAAAGACAATCAGTTGCATGCCATTTATTATGCTAGCATAACATTAACTAGACCACAATTGAATTATACCATAACTAAAAAGGAGCTCTTAGCAGTAGTCTTTGTATGTAACAAGTTTAGAGCTTATCTTTTATGATCTAGAGTCATTATTTTTACTGATCATGCTGCTTTGAGATATCTGTTTGCAAAGAAAGATGCAAAGCCAAGATTGATTAGGTAGGTGTTGCAGCTGTATGAGTTCAACATTGAAATCAGGGATAAGAAGGGAGCTGAGAATGTAGTTGCGGATCATCTTTCGCGACTAGAGAAGGATGATAAGGATGATGGTGAAGAGAGCAAGTCTATCAAGGAAGAGTTTCCAGATGAATCTGTGTTCATATTGCAAAAAAAGGAACTTCCTTGGTATGCCGACATGGCCAATTATTTAGCCTACGGTATAGTACCTTCCAATGTTTTGTATCAATAATGGAAGAAGTTGTTTGCCAATATTAATTATTATTAGTGGGAGGAACCATACTTATTTCACCAATGTGCTGATGGCCTAATAAGGAGATATGTCCTAAAAGAAGAAATAATGCCTATATTAACATAATGTCATGATTCTTCTTATGCAGGGCATTATGGTGCAAATAAGATAGCTAGCAGGGTGCTAGAATGCGGTTTATACTGGCTGACAATTTTTAAGGATGCAAAGGATTATGTGCTTCACTTTGACAAGTGTTAAAGAATCGAGGATATCTCCAAGTAGGATTAGATGCCTCAATCTTCGATCCTAGAGGTTGAAATATTTGATGTTTGGGGTATAGACTTCATGGGACCATTTTTTGCCTCCATAGGGAACAAATATATACTGGTAGGGGTTGATTACATCTCCAAATGGGCCAAAGCAGTGGCCAATCCCACCAATGATGGCAGAGTGGTTAGCAGATTCATTAAGAAGTTATTTGCCAGGTTTGGAGTCCCCATAACACTCATTAGCAATGGAGGAGCACATTTTTACAATGCAAAATTGGAGGCCATGCTAAGAAGGTATAATGTGCACCACAAAGTCTCCACAGCATACCATCCACAGACCAGCGGATAAGTGGAGGTAGTGAACAGAGAGCTAAAAAGAATCCTAGAAAAGGCAATTAATGGTTCAAGGAAGGATTAGGCAGCAAGGCTGGATGACATGTTGTGGGCATACCGGATAGCATTTAAGACCTTTATAGGAATAACCCCCTGCAGGATGGTCTATGGTAAAGCCTATCATCTGCTAGTGGAGTTAAAGAATAGAGCATATTGGGCAATCAAATGCCTAAATTATAATTTAAAGGAGGTAAGAGTAAAGAGACTGCTACAGCTGCAAGAATTGGAAGAACTAAGGCACATGGCATATGAGAATGCTAAATTGTTCAAGGAAAGGACTAAGTAGTGGCATGATGCACACATTAAGGTAAAAATGTTTAATGTCGGTAATAATGTGCTGCTATTCAATTCCAAGTTAAGGCTGTTCCCTAGAAAGATCAAGTCTAAGTGGAGCGATCCTTTCAAAGTATCCTAGATTTTTGATAGTGGAGCCCTGAAACTGAAGAATGACAGAGGAGAGACCTTTAAGGTCAATGGGCAGAGATGCAAGGTATACCTTGGTAGTTTAACTCACAAGCCAAAAGAGGTAACATCATTAGATTAAGCCCCTGGATATGTAAGGTCTAGCTAATGACCTTAAACTTAGCATGTAAGCATGTTTTCAGTTATGTTTTCAAGTTTTTGATTGTGGTTGAGTTGATTTTTAGGTGTTTATGACATTTTGAATTCATGATTTCATAAGTAAAATGATTTTTTTAAGTTTAGCTTTATGTGTTTTGATCATTAGAAAAGAAAAGCAAGGAAAAATGCAATAAAAATGGTGAATAAGGGAAGTCACGATTATGACAGAAGATTGAGCATGTGACGAGCAAAAGAATTTGGAGTCTAAGGTAAGTCACGATTGTGATATTGCAAGTCATGATTATGATAGAAAATTTTGCCAAAAAAGTGAGGTAAGCAAAAATTTTTTCTAAGGCATGTCATGATCGTGACTTTCAATGTCATGATCATGACAAAAACTCTCTAAAGCAAGTCATGATCGTGACTTTCAATGTCACGATCGTGATAGTAACTTTCAAACTTGAATTTCCATAATTTCTTTAAGTATAAAAGAAAGAGGTTTACCCTTAAAACACAAACCTTCACTTGCCTAAGAATACCAAACGCTCTCCCTTCTCACTAAACTTGATTTCTCTCAATTTCTTACCATTTTCACATTAGATTACATGATTTTTTCTGCATTTTTGCCATCAATCATCACCCATCTACAAGTAAGCTCCTCTCCTCTCTCTCTCTCTCTCTCTCTCTCTCATTCTTGAAATACTGGATTTTGAAATTCTAGGTTTTGATTAGGGGAATCAATTATGAATTATTGAGATTGATTTAGGCATGCTTGTTTTAAGTTTTTTTTATGACTTAGAATTATGATTTTTCTTTTAGATTCTGAGTTTTAGTGTTTGGTTGTAAAGTCACGATCATGATTGAACCTAAATTGCACTATCACTTGTTGTTTTGCTCTCTTCCTTGATTGAAATTGATTTTGCTTCATTCATAGAATGTCTAGAAGAGTTAAACACATTGCTCAATGCCCACAAGATAAGGGTAAAGCTCCCACTCTATCACGATCACAAACCAACTTTATGGAGTAATATGGCACTCCATTTCCAATTTACTCACCATAAGAGGGTAGGAAATACATACAAATCTATAAGAAATAACTGAACCTCCCTCGTTGTTTTGATTGGAACTTGCTGGAGCGGCTTAAGGCTTTGGCTCCCTTGAAAGCATTCGCTTCTAAGCTTGCTGGGGTAATTTTATTATTGAGGAGCACCCTATTTACAAGCAACTCACTCATGAGTTATATACCACTTGTGAACTGTGAACAATAGGTTTAGAAGAATTTAGTTTAGGTTGAGGGGGAAAACTATGGAGATGACCTATCAAATGATTGAGGATGTCTTAGACCTCCTTCAATCAGGACTAACCTCTTTATATATCGATTTTAGCCCCAAGGCCTTCTGGAATGAAATCATAAAAGGCCAATTACCTTTTAATGCTCATAATGCTCCTAACCTTCTCATCAAAGACCCTGTCCTTAGTTTGCTGCATAAGTATTTGGCTGTCTCTGTCTTTGCTAAGATAGAAAATAAAAAAGTGTCCTAATAGGAACTGTTCCCCATGTATTGCATGCTTAATGATCATCCTTATTGCATAATCTTTCACCTAATGAAAGGGTTCCAACGGATGGCAAGACCAAGTAGTAGAAAGCTAGGTTTAGGTTTTGTGATCACTGCCATTGTCGATTATTTTGATATTGAGATGTCTAATCTAACCCTGTTGCCATTCAAGAAATTTTCTGCTAAGTATTTATAGAATGCAAGGCTCACCTATAAGCGAGGCATGCAGTTCAAAGCTTACAATGATCGAGATGGCATCAAACAAAGTCACCTCAATGTGGACACCACTAATGAGGATGAAGAGGAAGATGAAGGTGCTGCTAAGGAAGAAGAGTAGACACAGGTTGGTGAACAAGCCACTACCCAAGAGGGGGATGACACCCAAGTCCCAGCAGAGCAAGGGCAACATGAGGAATAGGAGGAGCACCCCTAGGTAGCATGAGCACCTAAAGATACATCATTCAAAGAGCTATTATTAAGGATAGAGTAGGGCAATGCCAATAATGCCGCTCGCCTTACCCAAGTGGAGGCCACAATGAATGAGATACGTAAAGAGCAGCACTATCAAAGGTAAAAAAATGCTCAAATTCTTTGAGTTCTCGAGCATCACTGTGCCCTCCCCAACTCCTTCTCCACTGAGCTCACCTGCACCCCCAGGCAACTAGCTTTCAATCCTTCTTTTACAATTTATGTGTTTTTATTTCTATTATTTATGTGTTTTTCTTATATTTGTGTTGTGCTATGTGTTTTCACATTGAGGATAATGTGTTCTCTGAGTGTGGGGATGCTGGAATTTGCATTGCTTGCTTTGTTTTACTTGCTTGTTTTCTATGACTGCATGTTTTACTTTATATATCCACATGAGTGAATGTGTATGTTTTGTGAAAATGGAATTACTTATATATGGCATGTGTATTTGGAGGGTGGACATAGTTAACTCATAATCATACTA
Source organism: Dalechampia spathulata (assembly GCA_948192965.1). Classification (NCBI taxonomy): domain Eukaryota; kingdom Viridiplantae; phylum Streptophyta; class Magnoliopsida; order Malpighiales; family Euphorbiaceae; genus Dalechampia; species Dalechampia spathulata. Next base: position 13,644 of record CANYBF010723065.1, read on the forward strand.
ATTTTGCAAATTTTATCATAAACATAGCAAATTAGTAGGGATTGTGAAGGTATAAATGTTTAGCCTAGGTAATAAGCTTAATCCTTTTATGATTGCACTATAAAATAGAGTATAACTTGTTAGTAAATGCTGAGGTATGTGATGTAAGTGATGTCAAAAATATGAAGCAATGAGGAAATGAGTAAGGAAACAAAAGATAATGAAAAAATAATAATAAGCCAAGAAGGGTAAAAGCTAATTGTTCCGTTATCACTAGGGGTGCCCGAAACTGGCCCTAGGGATATGAACAGTGCTAGTAGCCAGTCGAATGAAGGTAGAATGTTGAGTAACCAGGGATCCTAAAAATTACTTTCTAATTCACTCAGAAAAGAATGATCAGTGTCAATCTCAAAAACTTGATTTTCAATATCAAAATATATGGAATAATTGTCCCTATTACTATCCCTAACTAAAAAAGTTTCATCAGCATGGGGTACTTGAGCTGAAAGACCTACCTCTCGAGCAAGAGCCTAATCAGAAATGAAAGTGAAAGAAATGAAAAGAAAATAATAAAAACCTCATGATCCTTGAATCGAATCAATGACTAAGCAAAGGATAGATGAGTTGTATTTTGTTTAATAGTGAAATTATCTGAATGATTGAACTTGATTATCTAAGTTAAACACTTATAGTTTTTCAAGACCTAATGATTTGCCAATCTTATGGGAAGATTGGCATAACGAGGAGTGGTTTACTTGTGTAGGTGGAGATCCAGTATTTTCTGAATCCTTATGTAAGGAATTATAAAAGAAATTCTTTCAACAAAGATGTGAATTAGGAAGGATTCGTCGATTAAATATGAACCTTCAAGTTAGGGATGTCCAAGCCAACTAATACAAATTGCCATATCATAAGTGTATTTCAACTACTTTGTTTTGAGTTTATTTTTTCTTGTGTTGCCTTTGCTTGAGGATAAGCAAAGATTTAAGCGTGGGGATGTTGATGTATATCAATTTGCATGTGTATCTAGTTACTTTTAGTTAGTATTTGATGTTTATTTTGTTATGCTTTAGCATTGATTTAGTAGAATTTGATTAGTTTATTGAGTGTGTAGCATTAGGGAAGCATTCAAGAAGTAATGAAGCATTTTGGGGCTTGAAGAGTTAAGTCACGATTATGACATTCAAAGTCATGATCGTGATAAAAGAGGAAGCAAGGAAGACACCCTTAAGCAAAGTCATGATCATCACATCCAAAGTCACGATCATGATAGAAGCCTAGTCAAGAAGGAAAATGAGCTTAAGTGTCTATCACAATCATGACATTCAAAGTCACGATCGTGATAGAAGCATGCCAAGCCAAAAGTTCACCAAGTCAGGAAGTCACGATCGTGACATACAAAGTCACGATCATGAATTCTCAATAATGGACCATTTAAAGGATGATTGCTGTAAAAGATTGAGTGGAGGAAATGGGATCCATGGGGGGAACAAAGATAAAAAGCTTTAAAGGAGACCTCATGGGCAAGGAAATCCATAAGATGGATAAAGAAATCCACAAGATGGGTAAAGATATAAAATTTTTTGAAGATAAGGCTGGAAGATCTAGACTCAAAGCATAAAAGGAAGGAGGTAGCTAGGGTTTTAGGAAGACTCACTATCTGCAGCAACAGCTGTCCATCTCTTAAGGCAATTTTGTATGATGTTCTCCTTTGTTCTTCATTTCTCTTGTATTTTTCCCTTAGCCATGAGTGGCTAAGTACTCTTTTGTAGGATTTGATTTCTGAAATCCCTTATTGGGATAATTGATTGTACTTGTTTCAACATTACTATGAATGTTTAATTTTAAAGATTGGTTTTAGAAATGAATTCTCTGCTTATGATTGCAACGAGAGTTGGATTATTAAATGCTTGTACATTGAGAGATGTCAAATCTAAAGATTAGCTTCTAAATGATTTCTTAAGCTCCATATCTGTAATGAGAGTTAATTTATGGAATGCTTATTCATTCTAGTTAGGCCGGTATGTGTGAGAGATCTACATGCTCCTAATTCCTATATCATTGGTTGATAGTTTCCTTAATTAGAGAACCCTGATTGTGATTAAGGAATTCTGAAGGTTAGAGTGAAATTTAGTTGGTTCCGCATCGAGAGAGGGTTATCAATGTTGTTGGATATCTTGGGTAGTAATTAGATCTTATGTTTCTTATCATTATTTCATCTTCTTACCACTGAGTCCATTTTACTTCCTTGTTTACTTACTGTTGTATTAGCTTACTTCCAAACACCAAACCATTATCATTGCTTAAACAGACCAGAAATCCAAGTTGTGGTGGATAGGCCATAGATCCTCATGGGATTGATATCTTACTACAACAATCTGTATGCTTGTAGTGAAGTAGTGATTAAAACTACTGTCATTTCAAGGATAATCAGCTGTTCATATTTTGAACAGAGTACCATCAAAATCGGTTGAAATTACACCATATGAAATGTGGTATAACAAGAAACCCATCTTATCTTATTTGAAGGTATAGGGTTGTCCTTCTTATGTTAAAAGGACAATGTCAGAACCTATGGAAACACAAGCTCCTAAAAACTCAACTAGGATAAGAACTATGCCAGAGAGGTATGGATTCCTTGTTCATGAGAATAAGGAAGTCTTATTAGTTCAGAATGATGAGCCTACAGACTATGATGAAGTTTTGAATTTTTCAGAATGTAACTTATGGTTGAAGGCCATGAAGTCTGAAATGGATTCCATATCAAAGAACCAAGTGTGGACTTTGGTTGATCCACCTAAAGGGATAAAACCCATTGTCTTCAAGAAGAAGATAGACATGGATGGTAATGTGGTTACCTATAAAGCTTGCTTGGTGGCAAAGGGTTATCGTCAGAAACAAGGAATTGATTATAATGAAACTTTCTCGCCAGTAGCTATGCTTTAATCCATAAGAATCCTACTTACTATTGCTGCTTATTTTGATTATGAAATATGGCACATGGATATAAAAACAGCTTTCCTTAATGGAAATCTACTTGAGGAAGTATACATGACACAACCTAATAGTTTTATATCCAAAGATAGCAATAAGGTATGCAAACTTCAAAGATCCATTTATGGATTGAAACAAGTATCAAGGAGCTGGAATATACATTTTGATGAAGCGGTTAAGTAATTTGGCTTCAATCAAAACATTGATGAACCATATGTTTACCATATCATGATAATATGGCATATGCATGACGTGAGATGAATGACATGGCATATGTATGATATGTGAAGTGGATGACATACCATATGCATGATATGACATAGTTTAATGGCATGGCATATGCATGACATGGCATAGTGATGTGTATGTGAATTGGCATTTCAACATGACATATGTCGTGGCATACGATATGGCATATGACATGACATGGCATAATGACATGGTATATAGGTACATAGCATGGCAAATGGCACGTATTGTTTGGCGGGTTGGCGTATTCGAATTGTATTAGCATATGGGATGATTATGTTATGGCATGGTATAGTAGTATATTGATCGTTGAATTACAATAGTAGTTTTGATCCCTACTTAGCTGCAAGTATACAGGCTATTGTAGTATGATATCAATCCCACGAGGATTTATTATTTATCCGTCACCACTTAGTTTTCTGTTTGTTTAGGCAATCGAAATGGTTTGATGCTTGAAGGTACTTAATAATAAAGGCAGATTAAAGAGGAGCAAACTCACAAGTGTAAGGTTCAAACAATAGTGAAGGCATAGGATTTGAAATCATCTTCACCAAATGAGGCTAATAATCATGTGCTTATTACTACCCAAAATATCCAATGGCATTAATGACCCTCTCTCGAGGTAAAACCAACTAAATTCCACTCTAATCTTCAGAATTCCTTAGTCACAATCCGAGTCTTCCAATTAGGGAAACTATTAAGTTATCATACAGAAACTAGGAATATGTAGATCTCTCTCACACATTTACCTAATCAGAGTGAGTAGTAGTTCACAATTCAACTCTCGTTACAATCACGAAGCATAAGTAATCAATTAGAAACTAACCTGTAGATTTATCATCTCTCAATGAACAAGTGTTTAACAATCCAACTCTCATTGTAATCATTAAGCAGAGATTGTTTCCAAAATCAAACTTTAGAATTAAACACTCATAGTAATGTTCACAAGCACAATCAATCATCAACCCCACAAGGGATTCTGAATTCAAACCCTACAAAGAGTACTTAGCCACTCATGGCTG